>CAKNXH010059831.1:0-21738 GCA_932178445.1 Andricus quercusramuli | reverse complement strand
TTATAATGATTTTACACCAACAAATTGAACTCTGACAAAAAAGTGCCGTGGAGGTTTCTTTTGCAATTTTTCCCGTAGAATCGATTGCCGCTATTAGTCTTTCGAAATGTAGAAATTTGTGGTAATTTGTTTAAATAACTTTTTATAAACAATTGCAAATGACAAAAGAAAAACCAAGGGTAATGTTTTTTTTTTGGCTACGCCATTGATCAGTAGTTAGTTTGAGGCTATCTCGGCTAGATTCGGCTTAGGTTTTGATGGGTGAATACTATTTTTAACAGTGTATAAATGCATACAGCAGTTAGTATACCAATAGTATGAATGAATTCTACCCATTATGATAATATTATTTTGACTTAACTTTTCTTTTTCTTCTTCGAAGCTGCTTCTTTTCCTGAATATTATATGTCCTTTAATAATTTGATGGATCTCACAACACAAACGTATAAGGAATAACTCCTCGCGGGATATTGTCTTGTTGGGGTCTGGCCTCGCGGGAAGTATGAGGGAGCATTTTGTATGCGCAAAAATCTTATCGCATTTTCAACTACATTTGAATGAATTTCATTTCAATTCCGTGGATGAACCAGATTTATACCAAAAAAGTCGTTGAAAAGTAGTTGAATTTTCAACATATTTCTAACAATGAAGAAATCTCAGAAAGTAATATTGCACGAATACTTACTTTTTTTGCAGTAACTAAAGCCAGGGCAAAATTTCGAGGCACCTCACTTCTTTTTATTGCAACTTGTACCAAAAAATCTCGGAATTCTCTACTAAAAAGCATTTGAAAGCTTAAGATCTTCCAGATTCAACGATATGATAACTTTCATGTAAAAAAATGTTGTCCAGGTTTAGAGGGCAAAATGTCACAAAAACAGGAGTTTTCAATCATCTGTTGCAAGCGTCCCCTTTCACCTGCTTCCACGGAGAGGGCGTTAGAAAAAATCTGAAAAGATTCACAGATATTCTTTGAACATTCTTTAATTCGATACATTAAAAAAAAAAATCTTGAATATTCAATAATTTACTTTTTACGAGGATTTATGTGCAAGTACTTCATGACTCCATATGTGCAACTTTTTATATTCATGCAGTGCAATAATTACGATAAAATCATTGTTACGCAAGAAATATAATTTTGAAAAATTCCGACTGCCATTCGTGTGGGCGTGTGGCCAGCAGAGCGGGACAAGTAGTCGGAAAAGAGTGCTCTTTCGATGACAATAGTAACGGAGTCAACTTGCTTCTGGAGTTTCAATTGTCATTGAAAGTGTGCTTTTCTTCTACTACTTATCCTGCTGGACCGAAACACGCGCCAACACTGATTAAAATCAGAAATATTGAAAGTGATGTTTCTTGCGCAACAATGATTTTATCATAAACATGATTATCGCAATACACTTCAATCACAAAAGTGGACATTTCGAGGCAATAAACGGCCTTCTATAGTCATTCGTTCTGAAGATAAAGTAGTTTGTAATGAATCACCTGAAAACGTAAATTTTTTAATGTTTCCGAATTTTGCAAAATGCATTGCATCAAAAACTGTGTGTCGGCCGCTTTCTGAGACCAGGTGAAAGTCGACGCTTAAGAAAGTAGACCTAGAAACCCCGCGTGGCGGTTGCTGAATTCGGGAGACTCTAAGGTGTCAAATGCTTTTCATGAAACAATGCAGACATTCCTTTTTTTAGCGAGTTGCAATGAAAATAAGTGAGGGGCCTCGAGTTTTAGCACTGAATATAGTTACAGTCAAAAGATTAAGTAACATCCAGGTATAAAACAGTCTATTTGTTGATTTTTCAACTTTTAAAATTTTAAAATCAGAATAACTAACATGATGATTCACAACATAGTACATTATGTACCTACGAGTGGAGCAGTCTTTGTAAGAAAGTAGTTGAATTTTCAAACAAGTAGTTCAATGTTATACCAAAAGTACAAATTTGTAACAAAAGAGTAATGAAGCTGCAGAGGCAGATGGAGAGACGTTTTCTCAGGACTTTAATTGTGGTTGAAAACCGATTTGAGAACGAATTATTTAGGATTAAAAAGTTACGTATTATATATCTTGATAAAAACGTATCCTCTCCGAAGAAAAGTTTTATTCTTTGGATCAAAATTTTATTATTGTGTGAAACATGAAACAATTTTGTTAACAAGTCAATCGTGGTCCATTTTTTGTTTTGCAGTGAAGGATGTAGTGAAGGATGCACAAAGTAGATGGAAGTCATTGCGTAGAGTGTTTATGGAGGAGCACGAAAAAATAAATCCTACACAACAGTCGGGATCGGCTCGGCCACCAGCCACTCCGCAATGGAAATATTATAAAATGATGATGTTCCTGGAACCTCATATTATTCACAGACCGTATGTTTCGAAATTTCATCACCAATTATTTGCATACAAAGAGTGAATATTAACTTTATTTTATTTCTACTGTAGGACAGTGAGCAATTACGGGTTTTCTCCTGTGACGGACGCCAACGAAATGGAAACCGAGGGCGAATTTGACCTGCCATGCGACGAGGACGATGATTCCCATTGCGATAAAGGTACAGGTTAACAAGTACTGGAATGATTATTGTGTCCAATGTGTCTATATTTTGGTATAATGTGTACTTGCTTATGAAACTGTGAATTAATGTGAAATCATTTTCAGAGGATCTACATGTTGCAGGCGACATTCAAAACAGATATCCATTAGAAGAGGAAATATTGATCAATGAAATATATGAGGAGAGAAGGATAGTTGACGAGTATGGAAGTATTTTACTGGATGCCTTTAAAAATGTCCCGCCCACGAAGAAATGGGAAATCATGAACAAACTAGTAGACTGCATAGAAAATGAAGTTGAAGAAATGGAATGAGAACAATTTGAAAGCGCGGTTTATAACCTTAGGTTATTAGGGTTCGATTATCATCAGTGCTTGCGAATGTCATGCGATAACGTTTTTGTCGAGTTATACGTAATGTATAAGTTACGATTTTTGATTTATTATGTAAAAGTCATTCTTGGGAAGATCCACGTACCATGTGGACAATTTCTCACCACTTTTTGATCCCCCCTCACCCCTCGTGGACAGCCGTGGAATTTTGAAGAACACCCTTCCCCCTTAAATCTGTCTACATGAACATATTTTATGAAAGTATAGACATTGACCTCTCTCTCGACCCCTTGGACACCGTTATCAACGAACTGAGCCAAGCGAAATTTTATAGGAACGGCTTACACCGGGGCTCCTTTTATTCCTATTTTATTTTTCAATTAATTATATTTGTTATATTAGATCAATTTATATATTATTCATATAACTATTTACCTATTCAATTATTCCTATTCTTACACCAAACTTTCGGTTTTATTCCCTCGGGTTTCCGCCTTCCTAGAACTGCTGTCTCAGGAGAGAGAACGGTTGCGACTTTTGTTGCAACGTACTTTTCTTATTAATCTAAAAATCTTCCTTGAAAACTTTTTTTTAAATTTACAAGGTTTCAAGCATTGAAAGAAATTTTTCTTTCCCCCAAAATTTTTTTAAAACATTGTTTATTAAGTTGTAACATTTAAACTGATTCAAAAATAAACGCACTATCTTCGTGCTATTTTTGCACAAAATAAGCCCGAAAGCATTTTGATCCTCAAAGGGTATTAAGAGACTTATTCAAAAAAATGTTACTTTTACACCATTGCAAATCTGCAAAGTCCAGAACGAAAGAGTTAATGATTTAACTTAGAAGGACTGCTTTCTTGCAGGTAGCTTTGTTTTTGAAAATTTTAATTTGTATTTCCCGCACATTTGGGAGCAGGCCTTTTAAAATTCAAGGTTTAAAGCATCGACAACTGTAATTTGGTGATTGTGAGTTCTCTTTTGTCAAAGCTCCTTCCGCTTTAACGAACACATTCTGATGACGTATCTCGTGCTTCGCACTCGATTTAGTCGGAAATGTGAAATTTTCTACACTATGTGCAACTCTATTATATCATTTATAATAATATAATAGGTATTTTTATGACATACTTCAGACCAAATAAAAGGAGATAAGTTGTTGAATCCTTCATTGCACACTGTCAGTAGCCAACGTTTCGAAAACAAAATGTTGTGCATGAAGGATTCAACAACTTATCTCCTTTTATTTGGTCTGAAGTATGTCATAAAAATACCTATTATATTATTATAAATTTTATATCACTCAGACAAACAACATCGCTTGAAACACCATCATTAATCTATTATATCAAATGTATATTATATTTATTTACATACCTCGGCCTGGGGCTGCTAATTCAGATATTTGAAAATAAAGTAAAAATTTTATTGTAAATGATTACTTTAATATTTGTTTCTCATTTTGCATCAAATTTCCTTCTCAGCTACACTGGAAAATGTATCATTTCAATAAATTTATAATATTTTAATTCATAATATGCATTTGTATTGAAACAGAACTATTTTCATTTTCTTGTTTTTATAATTAAAAAAAGTGCGCATCTTATAAAGAAAATCTTATGATACATTTTATTGCAACTAATGTCGTTTTTTCATACATTTAATTTATTTTCAATGTTATTTTTTACAATTTGAAATGAAAATACGCATCATAGCGTAAGGTGGTTCTAAGTAAATTTATAGATATAATTTAGGCGAAAAATTGGTTAAATAAAATGTTATTGTAGCTTGTGTCCTTTTTCCAAATATTTACTTTTTCTTTTATTCCTAATACATTTTTATAACAAGAGTTCATGATAAATTTGTAGAGAATTTTGCTTGAACAACTTTTACCTTTTCATTTTTTTCGTCTCTTGTTTCGTTTTTCCAGAAATTTAATTTTTTTATTTGTGACCTTATCTGTACGTTTTAAAGAAAAATTACGCGTCCCATCAAAAAATTATTAATGAAAAATTTGGATGAGTTTTGACTCTTTTCCAGAAGAGAAAATTTGGTGTTTCCATTTTTTCCAGAACTTCTATCGTTTGTCCAAAAATTCAATTTATTTATTTTCAATGTTGTTTTTTGCGAATCAAACAAAAACCACGCATCCTATCAAAAAATGATTAATAACAAATTTGTTGCTCTTTTTTCGGTTAACAACTTTTGTCTCATTATTCTTTTCGTAGCTTGTGTCGTTTGTCCAAAAATTTAATTTTTTTTATTTCCAATGTCGTTTTTTACGAATAAAACAAAAACTGCGTATCTTACAGAAAGTGTTTGGTATAAAATTTGTATGTGTTTTTTGGATGCACAATCTTTATTGATCCATTTTTTTCGTATCTTGCATAGTTCGACCAGAAAATGGAATTTTTCATTATTTTTTGTGGGATCGAAATTTGAATTTTCGATTTTTCAAGAAAATTCAAAAAGTTCTTATGATCTTGTAGGGCTCTCAAAAAGAATAGTTTTTCTTCACTCAATTTTTTTTATATCGTGCGTCATTTGACTTAAAATTTTCATTTTCATTTTTTTTTTTTTTGAATTTTGAAAATTCTTCAACTCTGATAATTTTTATTTCATCGAAAAAAGTCCTGGACATGAATTGTTCAAATTTTCGAATACTATGAATAGCCGTCCACAGAATTTGTAAATCTTGGAAGAAAATGTGTCTTCAAATTTTTGAAAATGCTCTAATTTTCTGAATTTTCATCCAAAATATCTGGCTAACAAATTTTTTTATTTCAACTAACCTTTCTTCTCATACCCTTAACAACTGTGCCAAATAACGATCCAATTCGAGTAGTATCTCAACAGTTATGCTATATACAGACGACAACGACGACAACAACGTAGACAGATACTGACGTAAAAAATATTTTTTCTGACTCAGGGGGCCTCAAGACGTCGACATTTTATGGAATAAACCAAATTCCTTTTGCGTATAAAATCAATACCTTCTCATTGAGATGAGAATATAACATTTCGAGTGTACCTCGAGTATATCTTGCCTCATGCCTCATTTCAGTACCTGTATTTTCGCGTAATTAGGGGACCGTGTGTTCTCGAGGATTCCACCCCCCCCCCCCCCCCCCGTCCCCCTCGCAGACAAGCGTGTAATTTTGCCATACTCCCCCTCCCCCCCTAAACTGTCCACGTGGTATATGGATGGCCCCCTTTACTACACAAGATTTCTTGGTTGAAACTGCAACTCTTGTTGAAAATTTTCCTTTTTGATTTCAAATCTGTATTGAAAATTCAACGATCTGGTCGAAAATGCAAGTGTTTTGTAGAAAATTACTTTTTCATTGAAAATTGATTGTTTTAAGATGAACTTTAATTATACCATTTTTTATTCATAATTTATATTTTTACTATTTTAAGTTCAGCTATGTGCAACAAAATTGATGCCATTTCTTGAAAATTCGTCTTTTTCAATAGGAAATTAACTTCTTTGGTTATGAATTTAACCAATTCGTTGAAGATGTATGTGTTTTGTTGAGAAATTGTATCTTGGAATAGTGAATTACTGTTTATGGTTGCAAATGCAGGTTTTTGGTTGAAAATTCAACTTTTTCGACGAAATACCGTCTTTATCCATTTCATTTATCCAGGAAAAGTAAGGTACAATCTGTTTAATCGGGGAGCGATTAGTGTTAGTACTTCTGCGCAATTTTATGCATACAGTTCATTGTGAATCTCTTCGGATGTATAAGATGCGAGAAAAGGTGAAATCTTACACGACCAAATTTGAGCGAATTTTAAAGTAGTAATTGCTGACGTAATGCGTCGACGAATTTCAAAGTAACTTTTATTGTATTCTATCAAATGAGCCTAGAGAGAATAAATATCGTATTGCAGTATAATTCTGCTGAAATTCATTAAAACAATTTTCTTTCATTTAAAACAATTTTGTTTAATTTTCAAGTGTTATAAAATTGAATGAAATTGAAAATTGATTATTGAACTGTTGAAAGTTAAAGAGAATTAAACATTGAATTCCTAACTGTTGGAAAGTTGATGAAAATTGATCACTGAATTTTCTACGGTTCACAATACAATTATTGGACAATGTAGAAAAAAGTCGATTTTTCGAAAACCAGTCTCTAGTAGCAGATAATATTTTTTGAGAAATTAATATTAGTCCAATGGACTGTCAGTAACAATGTTATGAGATAAAAAGCAATTTAAAATGTTTTGCATCTCCTTGTAGCTATATGCAATTTGTAAACAAAAATTCTTCAATGTCAGAAGTCATTAAAAAATCATTTAACAATATTTAAGAATGTAGTAATGCTTAAAAACAGATTTTTTTCCTCTATACTGAATTGTTACTGAATTGCATGAAAACTCGTGAACATTCAAAAAGGGATTGCAATCCTGCAAATTGAAGACTTCCAATTGTAAATTGTAGTATCGATTTCTTCTCTTTCTAGTGAAATCTCATTAATTTGCCAAAGCAGTCATGTACGCTTTTTCGCTGTTTTTGAGAAAATGTACTTCGAAATATTCGCCACTGGCTTTGAACGTTATGCAAATAATGATTGTTTTAATTCATTTTTCCACGAAAATTGACTTGTTTAAGGTGTATTATGCTTTTCGCAAAAAAACACAGTTTTTCGTTTAAAAATCCTCTTTTATACTTATATTTTCAAATACAATTGGTACAATTTATGGAAAAAGGTTATAACATTTATAGAAATAAGTTTTTCATTCGAAAAACATAATAAAGTTTTTAAAAAGTCCGTTTTCCGTGAAAAAGAGCATTAACCCTTAAAGTTATCCCTGGGGTCTTTTTGACCCCGCCTATTTCTAATCGCGAGTCATTTTTTCCATTTATTTTTAGTGTTCAATTTTTTTTCATATGTTAAAACCAAAATAAATATATTAAATTTTTTAACTTATAAAGGATATAAAGAAGTATGTCCAAGAGAATTTTCGTGAAAAAATATCAAAAATCCTTGATACAATAAAGAAATTTCTGTTGGGTTCTTCAGCGACCCCCGTCATTCTTAATGTTATCACAGAGAGGGGATAACTTTAAGGGTTAAGAACGTTATGATTCGCAGAATCTTTGAAGATTATTCAGGAAAATTATAGTACGAATACTTTCAAGAATTGAAAAATAAATGAAAAGTACAGGCTGCTAGAATAGAACAAGCAACCTCCCGAGTATGAAACCAAATCGCTAAAGTGCTTGCGAATTTTAATGCAATAACGTTTTTTCAAGTTATATGCTCTTGTGAGCGCTATTCAAAATCACTGCTGACTTCGAACCACGATATTTCGTTGAAAAATACAGATAGGGAATTTTTTTAAACACTGCTTCAAAGGTGATGCAATTCCAAATACTTTTTCACATTCTAAAAATAATAATGCAGCACGTGAGATGTAAAAAAAATTCAAGATTTTCGCAAAATTTCTACCACAACTTCAAGTTTCAGCGCGATGTAGAGAAATGTTTCCAAAAACATAAAAATTATACGAGATCGAGCCTGAAATCTTACTTCTAATTGAAGCCAAGACAACTTGAAAAATCTTTATGGGTACCCGAGAGATGATTGAAAATGATCAATCGTACAAGCGCTCAATTTCACGGTTTCCGGTCGAGAAACGTGAAAAGTCGGGTCCAAAAGTCGAGGCCCCTCACTTTTTTTTATTCCAACTCGCACCAGAAAAATCTGTAAAATGTCTAAAAAAAAGTACATGAAAGCTTAAAGTCTTCCGAATGCAGCGACATATTCACTGTTGTTAAACAAAATTTTTTTCATTACTTAGGGTGCAAAACGTCCCAAAAAACAGGGTTTTTCGGCCTCCTTCTCACAGATATTCTTTGTACATTCCTAGATGCAATGCATTTTTGGAAATGCAGAAATATGCAATAGTTTTCTTTTAACGGGAATATATTTACAAACATTTTATCTTGAACACGAATGAAGATAGGAAGCCCTTCAATGACTTCAAATGTGCAGTTTTGCACATTTGTACGAGAAATAGTATGAATATTAAATTTTTTTAAAATGGTTTTAGAAATTTGACCGAAAAAAGGAAGAACAAAAGTATTAAAAGAACTATATTTCTCAATTCCTTCTCATTATCTGTAGCTCAGATGTTACTTTGTTTATTTTTGATTGTTGAATTCTAATTGTGATTTGTTGCTCAACCAACTTCTATACGTCCAAAGAACTGATGCCATTTTTTTTTCTGTATTTCGGAGGTAAATTGAATTTTTGGATGAATAGTGTTAGAAACATCGAAAATCGCCTGTAATTTTTATATTGTTATGAAACGTCCAAAAATCTTCAAGGAAGTTGAAAAATTTATCTGCGATGTAACTATTTCCGAAATATTTTATGAACTTCTAAATATCTTTTCGCATTATTTGAATGTTTTAAATACTTCAGAAAATTTTTATATTCTCTTTAAGCCCATACGAATTCACGAAAAGATTCCAAATTTTATTTTGAAATTAAAAAAAAAACGTATAATGTATGCAGAATTTTTAGAAATATTCCCAGACTGTAAATAATTTTTAAATTTCATATATCTTTTACAACTATTCGAATTGTTTCTAAATTTTTATCAAATTGATTGATTTTTTAATTTATATTTCATACGTGTGAGAACAATTAAAAAATCTTACTAACCTTTCTACGTAAATTGAAATGATTTTCAATTGTAAGTAATGCATCTCAGAAGATAAAATTAAAAAAGAAATGAAACATTGGAAAAGATGTTCCAATTTCTGGCAAAAGGATGTACAAAATTCAAATTCACTTTTTTTAATTCTGCAGGATCAAAAAAAAAATTAGAAACAATTCGTTAATGGTAAAAGATATGTAGAAGTTATGAAAAAATGCAAACATTATTTACAGCTTGAAAATATTCTAAAAGTATATATTTTTTTATATATCGGAATAAAATTTTCAAGCTTTTTGAGATTTTTGATAGGTGTGAGGAGAATGAACAAATCTTACTACACTTCTACGTAAATTGAAATGATTTTTTTTTTTATTTCAAGTAATGCATTTCAGAAGATAAAATTGAAAAAAGAAATGAAAAATTGGAAAAGATGTTCCAAGTTCTGGAAAAAGGATGTAAAATTTTTTATTAACTTTTCTTTTTATTTTGCCAGATTTGAAAAAAAATTTAGAAACAATTTGAATAATTCAAAAAGATATGTAAAAGTTCTGAAAAAATCTAAAAATTATTTATACCCTGGAAGTATTTCTAAAAATTCTCAACAATTAATACATTTGTATAGATTGCAAAATAAAATTCGGAAGCTTTTCGAGTAAAGAGAATTTTCTGCAGTATTTAAAGGCAATTACTTTCAATTTGCAGGAAACCTTAAAATGATGTGAAAAGATATTTAGAAGAAGTTCTGACAATAATTTAGAAATAAGTTACATTGAAAATAAATTTTTTCAAGTTCCTTCAGGATTTTTGGAGGTTTCATAACAATATGAAAATGTTGTAAGGATTCTTGGGAAGATTTTTTATAATGTTTTATTTCGAAAAATTATGCTTCCATGAATATTTATGAAGATTTCTGAAATATTAAAGAATAATGTTTCATGTGTTTTTTGCTGCCACTTGTCCCGTTGTGCTGTCCAAACGCCATAACTCTTCCGCGAGAATGATTTTATCATAAATTCAATTATTGCTCCGCAATCGAATGGCAAAACTGCACATTTGGAGCCATTGACGGTTTCCTATATATTCATTCGTTCTTAACCCTTAGTTACCACACTTCTCGGGAGTAACACGCTTATCACACATAGGTCCTAAGGACCCAGGCGAGTAAAATTGTTATAAAAAATAAACCATTGCATATATTCACATGGAAATTTGTTCAGAACTTCTTGAATACCTATTGTATAAAGCTGCATAAGTTATGTAGTCATAAAATAAATCTAAATACGTTAAAAAAATTTCAATAGTAAAAAAAATGGTAAAAATGGCTATTGTTACTAAAAACTTTATAACTCTTTGAATTCTCAATACTAACAGCTGAAAATTTAGCGGAGTCTTCTACTAATGTACCGCTATAAGAAAAAAATAGTAGTTTAGTGGATCTTTAAAAAAGGATATTTATTTTGAAGAATGAATTACGACAAAAAGTGAAAAAATGAAATAGTCGTTTTTGACAATATACTCTGTTGTATTAGCTATTAAAAAATTATTTTTATTAAAAACATTGTTAATACATTTACATAAAATCTGCATAAAATTATTATAAAAGAGCAAGAACTATTCTTCATTTTTATTACACACCGCAGCAATCGTTGCACATAACGACGCTGTGCTCTTGGCAAGTAGCGAATTTACAAGAAGCATAGCCAGTTTTTACCTTCCTCTCTTTTTTTGGACCACAAAGATCACATCTCCGCTTTACGTCGAATTCAACTCGCTCTAGTGGCTGTGAATTTGGTCGATCAAGTTTCAAAATTGCAACTGTGCCAATTACTATACGCTAAAAAAAAATCATTCCAAAAAATCATTTTCGAACGTACTTACCACACATGGGTCCAAAAGACCTAGACCCATTTTTGAATAGTTGCCAAAAGTAGACTAATGGCTCTAGCGCCATGCTAAATGGCCTGAAGGGTAGTTAAACTCTTGAACTGTCGGCGAATGTTGTTACAAACCGGCTTCTCTTTCATTTAGGTATTTCAAATTAAGGCGCAAAACGGTCCTGGGTCCTTTGGACCCAGTGTGGTAACTAAAGGTTAAGATAAAATCATTTTCAATAAATCACCATTAAAAGAAAGGTATTGCATATTTCAGGTGCCTTAGGACTGCAGCCCCCTGTCCCGGACGTGGTCAAGGGGTTGGGTTTGCGTTACGAAGAAAGCATGACGGGGGAAGGGGCAAGGGGGAACGATGCGATGTAGCGCGCGCACGACGCGGCACAACGCAAAACGGTGGTGGTGGGGGATGAGAGATCGCATCGCTCTCGAGAGCGGTCGGCCACTTTCTTGTCAACTGGTATGGACACGGGAGGTTGGAGTGCTCGGGGGGTGCTGTGCTGGGTCTGACATGCGGGTGCTTTCGCGTAAACTTGGGTTTTGGGGGTCGGGGCAAGGGGTGACGATGCGATGTGGCGCGCGCATCCACGTGGCACAACGCGAAACGATGGTGGTGGGGAATGCTTGATCGCATCGCTCTCGTGGGTGGTCGTTTGGGGGGTCGGGGTGAAGGGAGACGATGCGATGTAGCGCGCGCATCCACGCGGAACGGCGCGGAACGATGGTGGTGGGGAATGCGAAATCGCAAGCCCGAAGACATTCGGGTAGCTTCGTGTCGAGTCGGGTTACAACTAGATTATTAAAACAGAAGAGTTTCCTATTAAATTGTGTGGACGGAACAAAATTAAAGTATGAACAAGTGTTACGAAACATGATAATACAGGGAACGAATTAATTTGTGGGCCTAATATATTAATGGCCAGTGAAAAATAAACGCTGAAATTCTTGCCAGTGATTTATTTGCCATATTTCTATTTCTTTCGTCTTTAGTTCCTCACTCCTGACGATGAAAATTGAGTTAAAATATTGATTGCTTGAAAATTGAATAAGCTCGTGGAAAAAGTCACTTTTTGGCTTAAAAATAAACCTGTCTCAGTTGAAAATTGAAGTGTTTGGTTGGAAACGCGTTTCTAAAAATGGCAGAAGAATAATTTTAACTTATTATGTAACTATTTCAGTTGTATATTCAACGCAATTGTGGTTCAAAATTAATCTGTTTGCTTCTGAAAGTTTCATTGTTTTGTTGAAAATATTAGTTTCGTAATTGAACATTGAAGTAAATAGTGAGAAATTCATTTTTGTTTTTCAGATAATGGTTCACCTTTTTTGTTTAAAATTAAACTAATTTGTTAAAAAGTCGTTTCTTCTGTTGTTGAAGATGAATTTTTTACAATTGAAAGTTGAATTTTTTTACCATCAGTGGAAACTTTTTTCTAGTTTGTCATAAAAATTCGTCTTCTTTGGTACAAAATTGATATTCTTTGTTTCAATTTGCCCAAAGATCCTTATTTGGTGGAAAATTCATATTTTTGGGTTAAAAGTTCAACTGTTCCACAGACACATTCGTTTCTTAGCTTCAAGTTTTTTTCTACAATTGACAACCAATTATTTTAACTGATTAGGTATCTATTTCAGTCGTATATTCATTGTAACTGTAGTTAAAAATTTTTCTGTTTACTTGAAAGTTTAACTGGTTATTCGAAAATTGTAGCTTCGCAATTGAAAACTGTTGAACATTATTTTTTTGGGATAACGGTTCATCCTTTTGCCTGAAAATTAAAATGCATTGTAATCGTGATGCCAATTTTCTTGCTTTTTATTTTACTTGAATGAACGTAATTTCTATTTGCTATTATGAAATGCTAAAAATAAGTGAGTCTTATCATTAAGTGTTACTTTTAGCACATTTTTGTAAGAATATATTCAAACAATAACCAATTTTCAAGAATACTGAGGCCGTCACGATTACTGGGACATTTACCTTATGCTTCGGTTAAGAATTCAACTATTTTACAAAAAAATTCGAATTTCAGCTTCAAATTAATTTTTAAATTGAAAGTCAATTATTTTAACCGATTATGTATCCATCACAGTCGTAGATCCGTCGTACCTGTAGTTAAAAACTCGTATGTTTCCTTGAAAGTTACATCGTTCTGTTGAAAATTTGTATTTTGTATTTATTTGTGGAAAGTTCCAAGGGCTAGACAGCCCTATAGGGAACAGGTGATACATGTTATACAATAGAATATCGTAGCGATCGGTCGAACAATTAAAAATAAAAATAAAATAATTATTTAATAAGAATATTACACATAAAAGGAAGTAAATATACGTGATTGAAAGAAAATAGATAGATGCAAAGGTTTGAAATATCTCACTATTAACGATGGGCTTAAGTATTACCAATGAGTGATTTCGAGGGTAGAATTTGAGGTGTTTAATAAGTAAGCAAAAAAAGTTTTCTAAAGTGATATTGTGACGATGCATTTCTAATTTTAAAAGGTATTTTGTTCCAAAGACGGGCACCAGGAATCATAAAAGACCTTTGCATTTTACACGTGCGGTGTGGTAGAATTTGTAGTACTTTTTTCCTTTCCCGGAGTTTGGAATGTGTCGGTTGATCTTTGTCAATAAAATGAAAGAGATTAAACAGATAGCGCGGGGCTTGATTAGTAAATATACTGTAAAGCAAGTTGCCCATATGAAATTGTCTTCTCTTGGCGACGTTCAGAAGTCCTGCTCTTTCTCTGTATTGAGTAATATGTTCACTTTTAGGGATGTTATAGATGAACCGAATGCAAGCATTAAGCGCACGCTCAAGTCTGGCATTCAGCTCATCAGTAACATCATCATATAGCACGCAGCCGTAGTCGAAGAAAGGAAGTATGAGGCTTTTAACTAGGAGGATACGAGTAGGAATTGGAAGTGATTCTTTATTTCTGTTAAGCTGTTGGAGGACTCGAAATGTTTTCCTCGAAATATCTGAAGCTTGTTCTTTGCAAGTGAGAGAACGATTGTAAATAAATCCTAAATCTTTTGCAGAGTCAACAAACGGGATGATACGCCCCTCAATCAAAAGCGGAGGTAGGGTGGCAATTGTTTCAATTGATGGAGAGGAAGAAGGGCCTATTATTATAGCCAAAGTTCTAGCAGGGTTAAGAGTGAGGCCACTTGTCGAGGACCACTGCACCACCACATCGATATCCCCCTGTACCTTTCGGAGTAAGCTTTTAAAAGTAGCAATAGGTCCGGAGAGGTAAAGCTTAAAGTCATCAGCATATTTATGGTAGTTGCAGTAACAAAGCTCTCTACCAAGTTCAGAGGTGTAAATACTAAAGAGAGTGGGCGCAAGAGAGGACCCCTGAGGAATACCACTCCTGACCTCCACACAATCAGACCGCTCGCCATTGCTGAGCTGTACTCTTTCAGAGCGGTTACTAAGATAGGATTCAAACCATTTAACCACCATATTAGATAGGTGTAGCGACTTAAGCCTGGCCAATAGTAGTTTATGATTAACTGTATCAAATGCCTTAGAAAAGTCGAAAAGAACAACAACCGTAATCTCTCTTCTGTCTATTGCAAGTTTAATGTCAGAAGTAACTTTAAGTGAAGCTGTAAGTGTACTATGCTTTCCACGAAACCAGGATTGCATTGGGTCCATTAAGTTGTTAATTTCAAGGTGTGCCGTAAGTTGCTGATGAACGATACGCTCGAAAGGTTTAGACAAGGCACTAAGGATGGATATAAGACGGAAGTCTTTAGGAAATGTAGGGTTAGATATTTTAGGAATAGGGCGAATAATCGCCTCTTTCCAGTTATCAGGAAATATACCCACCTGGAGAGATGCGTCATAGATGTGCAAGAGAATAGGGCCAACGACTGGCAATGCAAGGCGAATCATTTTCATAGAAATGCCATCAGAACCCTGAGCATTCGATTTTACCTCGAAAAGTTTTGTTACTAGGGTTTCTTGTGATATATCAGAAAAGAATAACTTGGTTTCATCAAATTCAGGGGTAACTGTGGACGTGGAAGGAGTGACATTTACAGGGGGTGTGGGCTTTGTAGTAAAGGCTGTTAGAAGGTCGGCAGGAGAGAAGTTGTTATCAGCTGACAAGTGCTTAGGGGGAATAAGTCCAAGCCGTTTTAAGAGAAGCCAGATGTTTTCATTTTTATTCCTATTTTTGATAGAGTTGTAATTGAATTGATTGTAAGATTCCCTAATTTTGGTTTGTACTAAGTTTCTCAATTTACGAAATTCAGCTTGAATTATACTACTTCTTGTTCTTGTGGCCAATCTACGTGTTTTCTTCCTTTCTTTCATCAGATCTTTGATAGCAGATGTGATCCAGGGAGTAAACTTCTTTTTGGCTTGCAGGATATGGAGAGGCGCAAATTAATCAAAGGCTGAGCTTAAAATGTGCTTAAGCGAATCACCTTACTATTGATATCCTTTTCAGTAAAAATGCATTTCCAGTTATAGGTGGACAGATGTTCAAGAAATTCAGCTTCATTTATATTTTTGAGATTGCGTATAGACAGAAGGGTTATACTAGAAGAGGGGTTAAAGGAGAACAAATATTGGATGCTGATAAGGTCATGGTTTGAGAGAAATGAGATTGAGTGTTGAATGGAAGAGAGAACCTTGTCCAAATCGTCGACAATCATTATATCAATCTATGTACTGGAATGAACAGTGCGGTGGGTAGCTTTATGTGGAACTATAGATAGTCCGGCGGAGAACACTACTGATTTTAAATAGTTAGTTAAATTGTTGGTGGCATTAAGATTTGTGTTTAGGTCACCAGTGAGGATAATGTTATTATAATTAGGTATAAGATCCAAAATGTCAGTCTAAAATTCCCTACAGTAGGAAGCATTAGGAGGTTTGTAGAATACACCGTCCAACACACTATCATGAGGCGATGATACCTTGATAAAAAGGTATTCTGCAGACGGATAATTTGCAAAAGGACTCACTCCCACCTGCACACCCTTCAAACTGTCATGAATGTGAAGACAGACCGCACCCCCTCTTCTCTCATCTCTACCCCTACGGAAAAGTGTGTGATGGTCAAGTGCTACGAGGCTCGGGGGTATGTTAGGCGTCAGCCAGGTCTCAGATACGGCTATGATATGATAGGAACAAGACCTAAATTAATGTGTGAATTCATGGTAATGGGCAGGTAAGGACTGTGCATTAACGTGACAAATATTTAAGGTTTCCATTTAAAAAGTGATAGGTAAAGTTCAAGTATATAAGAAAATTTCGGTCTCCATGTTGCCGATGGCTCAGTTGGACTAACACTGGCCATTTGGCAGTCGGTAGCGGTTGGTGTCGACTACTGGTCTTGATGGTGGGGGGCCTGAAGGTGGTGGTCCAGCTGGTGGGGTTCCTCCCTATAGGGTATCAGGTCCTTCACGTGTATGTGCCGATTCAGAGCTCCCTTCTCGCTTTTCAAGTCGAATATCACGCTTGAGATTTTCTTTATTACGATGAATGGTGCCTCGAATTTTCCAGCGAGTTTGGCATTAAAATTGCCAATTTTATTTGACAGGTGATGCGTCTTTTTAAGTACCTTGTCGCCAATCTCAGGAGCCCATTTTCTCCGCCTTAAATTGTAGTGGCCCTGCTGCTTTGGGAAACTTTTTGCTATCTGGCTTCGAGCAAGTTCGATTGCGGCATGCAGTTCGCCAAGCCGGTGCTGATGTTTCTCTCTGGCGGGTAATGCGGTTTCGTCAGCGAGGCTGTTAGGTGTGCGTAGTTCCTTGTCGTAGTTGAAGTAGGCCGGTGAGAATCTAGTGGAGGCGCTGGTTGCTGTGTTGTAGGCAAACTGGAGGTCAGGAAGATGATTGTCCCACGTCTTCTGGGACTTCTTGATATTTTGAGCGATCATGGTTTTAATGACCCTATTTGCTCTTTCGACAGGATTGCACTGCGGTGAATACGGTGGTGTTAAGCGGTGAGTAATATGCAAGTCCTGTAATAGAGCCTTCACTTCCTTGCCTATGAATTGGCGGCCGTTGTCCGATACTATGGTGGTCGGGCAACCGTGACGAAGGTAGATCTGGTTCTTGATTCCGTTTGCGATTGCTTAGCTGGTTGCCTTTCTTAAGGGGCGGACTTCTACCCATTTGGTGAAACGGTCTTTCATGACCAGGAGCCAAGTATTTCCCGCGGAGGATCGAGGTAATGGTCCGATGAGATCGATGGAGACCATCTCCCACGGTCCTTCGACATTAGTAGCGTGCGTTGTGCCAGCGGGGGCCTGTTGTTGGGCCTTGCGTTTTTTGGCATCGCTCGCAATCTCGGACGTGCTGAGCTCCCATTCTTAACATCCCTGGCCAATAGTGATGCCTGGCAAGGCGAGCGAGAGTTTTAGCTACTTCAAGGTGTCCCGCTTTCGGGTCGTTGTGTACTTCTCGAAGCACTCTTTGCTGTTCGCAACGTGATACGCAGATCTTCCACTGTTCTGCTTGGACGTAGTCGTGAAAGTCCAGAGTATGTAGTATATGACGGTAGAGACGGTTATTGCGGATGCAATACTCTGGATTTTCAGTGGGGTTGTCCGTAACAGCTTCGTAACGCTTTTGGTACCAGTCTTGATCCTCCTTTTTGCGGACAGCACAAGTTTCGTGGGGTTGCCTTGATAGGGTGTCAGCTATTACGTTGTCGGCTCCTCGGCGGTATTTGATTTCGAAATCCCACTGGCTGAGTTCCATAGCCCATCTAGCTAGACGTCCTGATGGGTTGTCAATTTTATCTAGCCATTTTAACGATAAATGATCGGTAAGGACGGTAAAATGGTATCCCTCGAGGAAGTCCCTCATCTTCCAGATGCCCCATTTGACGGCGAGACATTCTAATTCTGTAGCCGAGTAGTTGCTCTCGGCCTTGTTGACAGTGCGGCTGGCGTAGGCGATGATGCGTTCTCTATCTTCATCCCTTTGAGTGAGAACAGCTCCGAGCCCTTCTCTGCTGGCATCGGTTTTAAGAAGGAATTCTTTTGTCCAATCCGGGCAGGAGAGAATTGGGGCTGATGTTAGGCTTCTTTTGAGCTCATCAAACGCTTTTTGGTGGTCGTCCGTCCAAACCCATTTTGCATTCTTTTTTAATAGCTGGTGGAGTGGTGCTGCTACTCGTGCTACGTCCCTGATGAACCTGCGGTACCAAGAAATTAGTCCTAAAAATCTTCGTGCTTCTTTCAGGTTTCTTGGTGGTGTTGAGCTCTGGATTGCTGCAACTTTGTCTGGGTACGTATGGAGTCCATTTTCATCCACTGCATGTCCGAGGTACTTGAGTTTTAATCGGAAGAAATTACATTTGTCTGGGTTTGGTCGCAGTTTTGCCTCGTAGAGCCTGTCAAAAACTTTGTGTAGGGCCTGGATGTGGTCGTTGAAGGTCTTGGAGCAGACCACGATGTCGTCTAAGTACATAAAAGCATGGGGGACCATATCTGGAGTGATGATTCTATCGAGTAGCCGTTGGAATGTTGATGGCGCAGAATGAAGTCCGAATGGCATGACGTTGATGTCAAATAGTCCTTTTCCTGGTACGCTGAAAGCTGTTAACGGTTTGCTGTCTTCGGTGAGTGGAACATGCCAATATCCGTTTTTGAGGTCTATTGAAGAAAGGTATTTCGCACCACGTAATTTGTCCAGAATGTCATTTACTTGAGCAGTTGAAACCTTAGCTTTGGGTACTAAATTTGGGATTTCTTACAACTCTAACAACATCCCTACTAGAAATATAATTGCTGATAGAGAAAATTGTATAAAAAACATTGAAGATGATAATAAAAAATCAAATGTTAGAAAGATAGTTACAGATTTAATCTCAAATCATAAAAAATCAATAAATTCGAAAACTCCAATCAAATTTCAGATATTTCTTCAAAATTCCAAAATGACCACAAAGATGTTATCTTTGTAAAAGTAGACAAGGGTAATATCTTACTGGCCGAAAATTCAAATTATTACAAGTCAACCATTGAAAATATTTTACAGAATAATACTTTATATAAAAAAGTTAACACTAGTTTAGTTCTCCACTATTGGTTCTCCAACTTAAAATTTAGCAAAATTCTTATCCAATCTACTAAAGCCTGTGTCTGGGAAAACTGATTCATTTATAAGAGATAATTGGAGTTTAAAAGAAAAAATTAATAATTTTTATGTTCCTAACACACATTCACTTCTCTCACTAGATGTTATATCTATGTTTGATAACATTCCATTGGATTTAGTTTTGGACGTTATAGAAGAAAAATTACAATTACATAAAAATGTAACTAAAATATCAAACTCAGAGATTTTAACAGCTGTCAGAACGGTCGTTAACAATACTGTTTTTTCATTCAATAACAAATTTTATAAACAAATTTCTGGTTGCCCGATGGGTTCACCTTTATCACCTGTTGCATCCAATCTTGTTTTAGAAGATGTTGAAAATAGAGCCTTATCTAAATTAAGCTTTAAACCACTTTTCTTCAAGCGTTATGTGGACGATATTTTTACTATTGTTCCCACAGATAAAATCCGAGAGCTAATTAACACATTTAATAGTATAGAAGAATCTCTACAATTTAATTTGGAAATAGAAAATAATGATACTCTCACTTTCTTAGATCTGTTTATAAAAAAAAACTAATAATGGAAATTAAATTACAAATTGGTTTAAAAAAACGTCATGGTCAGGCCAATACTTGAATTACTATTCTCACCATCAATTCAGTCAGAAAATTTGATTAATTGAAGGTTTAATTGATATGTGACGTGACTGATTTATAATTTAGCGCGCAGGAAATTTTATGTATAGAACGATTTTATTTCTGATGAGAGACTGGCTGGCAGCAATTCGCGCTCGAATTTCTGGAAACGCGGCAAACGAATTGTCACGTGCTCTTATGTAATCCAGACGATTGGTGGGTCGCGAAAGGTGATTATAAAGAGTGGGAAATTACTGCTTCGGGCGACATTGACTAAATAATGTGATCATTAGACTTTATTCCGTTTGACTGGTAATACATAAATCTAAGCATTTAATTAATTCTCTGTTAACCACGTTTGTGCGGAGCAATGTATTCATCTAAGCGAGGTATTTATTGTTATTTTGAGAATGTTTTTTTTTTTGTCAGTTATAGTTTCTTTTGAGTGAAGTTACGATTAGGAAATTTCGAATTTTGTGTGTGTTTCAGCGTGGTTTATTTATAATATGTGACGATAAAAATGACCGTTACGACTATCGACGCTAGATGCTTGGTAAAATTGGAAGGAAGTTTAACACATCGGAACCTTGTTATATTTAAACATCAATCAACTTTATGCAATCTTCAATCCATGGACAAATGTCAATATCAGATGAAATCATTTGCTGAAATCTAGACGCTGATACTTTCCCGTTTCATGATGATCTCCGTAATCTCTTCATCATCGACGCGACTCGACAAGCGATAAGTAGAAACGCTAGGTTCTAATCAGCCATATTTTAAATCTATGTTTTTCGATCAGTTTTGATATTATCCATCCATCTCATGCATTCATATCGAACATACTTATTTTTGTTAATTTTGTTAATAATGTTGGTGACTCTTTTAATTTGAATTTGTTTGTGTGTGAACCTTTTTTTTATTTTAATTGGGCGAAACGAATCATTCGAAGAATTTAAAGGGTAAATGAATTTCGCCCAATCTGATCTCGAAATTTTATACTTCATCTCGTTTTTTTTAAACGTTTGCGTCATAATTTATTTTGAAAACTACGTCTACCTATTTTACATATACATATTATTCGAGCGTGATATTATCTTGTTGTGTCTCATTTCTCTCTCTAAAATGTCGTCTTTGTGCTTGTATTATCTACCTCTTAATTGACTTATTAAATCTCATAATCATTTTCTTTACGGTTAATTTGTTAAAAAAAAAAAGGATAAAGACTTTTACAATGCAAGATAAAAAATTGTGCCTAATTGTTATTTTAAACTTTGAATAGTATTTCTTAAATTTAAAGTTTGAAGTTATATGGACAAAATAAAGCTTTTTGTTACATTTTGGCGCCCGAACAGGGACACGAGTCTCTAAATTTCATAAATAAATAGTTTTTATATTAAATTAATGAATTCAACTCCTATTAATACCCGATCAAGAGGAGGTAAATTACTTCCTGGTTTAGAGAGAGAGAGATGGAATCGCAGTCTTATTAGTCGAATTAATTGTTATAATACGCGTCGTAATTTATCAGAAGAAATGGCAGATGACGATAGTACTGAAAATATGAC
>CAKNXH010059830.1:35237-57919 GCA_932178445.1 Andricus quercusramuli | reverse complement strand
TTTATACCTTTCTTTCTTTTCTTTCTCCTTCGCTGTGACGTTTTTGTCCGCTGGTGCCGAAAATTCGATAACGAACATGGTTCGTTTCTCGAAGTCAAGAAGAACCATGTCAGGCCTCGAGTGCGCAACAGAAACAATTGTCGAGAATATGAAGTTCCAATATATGCGGCACTTCTCATTCTCGACAATTGACTCTATTTCTCTAGGGGCGTTCAACGGAGAGGTATTTGGGCTAATGCCGTAAGAGTGACAGAGATGGTAATAAAGCACTGTCAGTGCCGCATTGTGCCTTTGGATGTAGGTTGTTCCCGCATGAGCTGGACAACTAGATAGTATGTGTCCTAGATGCTCGGGGTGTTCATGACACGCTCTGCAGTTATCATCGGGAATATCTTGGCTGAAAATGTGGCGACGATATGCTAGATTGGAAATGACACCATCTTGACATGCCAAAATGAAGCCCTACGTGCCCGACTTCAATCCGGGTGATCTAAGGAAAGCAAACGTCAGCTCATACGACATCGACTGATCTTCCACATTGTTGTGGAAGATGCCGTGCATCTTATTGTCGAGGAGCTCTTCGCGGAAGTTTTTCTCCTGTGCTTTCTTAATCCGGGCCTTCAGGAGTGAGTATTCAAGATGGATAAGATTTGATGCATTTCGCTCACCCCTGATATTGAAGTCAAGGCCGAGTGTTTCAGCAGCCTCTTCTGCTGCTTTGTAAAGAAACGCCCCTTTCCCTACTTCTTCGTGTTTTCTGACCATTTTAAGAAGAGGATTTTGTCCATTTTCGGCAATATGTGCTGTACCCAGAATAATCCTGTTGTGAAGACATCCAAGATTCAGTATTCCACGACCACCTTGACGGCGTGAGATGTAAAGTCGTGGAACAGAAGACTTAAGGTGCATGCTTTTGTTCATGTGCATGACCTTTCGGGACCCGATATCGAGGGATCTGAGCTCGTCCTTCGTCCATGGAACTACTCCAAATGAGTAAAGTACTACTGGGATGGCAAGCATGTTCGTTGCAGACACTTTGTTCCTCGCCGACAGTTCGGAAGACCATATCTGTCGGAGGAGACGTTTGTATCTGCATCGGAGAGTATCTTTTATAGATGTTACGTCCTGAATGCGGCTTTGTGGCACGCCCAGGTATGTATAGGTCTCTCCAGCGCAAAGGTGTCGTATAGCGCTTCTGTCAACGAGTTCAGGATCTTCGGGGATGATGTTAAGTTTTCCTTTCTTCAAATTAACCTTGGCGCATTTCTCTAACCCGAACTCCATTCCAATCTCTTGAGTGTACTCTGTGACAATTTTTAGAGCTAGATGTAGTTTCTCTTGATTTCTAGCATAGAGCTTAAGATCATCCATGTAAAATACATAAGTTACCTTATGCTTTCGATTTCCAGGTTTGCCGCAGAGGTACCCTTCGGAATGGCGAAGTGCGAGAGATAGTGGCAATAATGTGAGGCAAAAGAGGAGAGGGCTCATGGTATCGCCCTGAAACACACCTCTCTGAAAGGTGATACTGTTAGTGATCACACGATATTTTCCAGATAAGATGGTAAATCTGGTTTTCCAAAGCGGCATTAATCTCTCTATGCATCTCACGATGTGTGGGAGGTTGAATCAAAAGCTTTTCGTTAATCTATCCAGGCCATCGATAGAGATCGTGGATAGGATGCTGCATCTTTACAGACACATCTATCATTGAGCAGGTTCTCCCGACATCCTGCTACGCCTTTCTTCGAGCCACGTTGTTCATACATCTCTCGCCACACAGGTTCAATTGTCCGAAGAATCCTATCATTTAGGATGGCTGTGAAGATCTTATACAGTGTGTTCAGACAAGTTATTGGCCTGTAATTCTTAGGGTCAGCTAAGTTGCCCGTCTTAGGCAGGAGCACTGTGCGCCCTTCCACCAACCACTTCGGAATAGGCTCTTCCGACTTTAGATATGAGGTGAAAATTCGGGCCAGATGCTGGTGGGTAGAAGGAAACTTCTTCCACCAGAAGGTCTTGATACCATCTGGTCCCGAAGCGGGAAAGTTCTTCATGCCTCTTAATACGTTTCTCACCTCCTCGGTAGTGATAGGTGGGCATTCTTCCTCGGGTGTTATGAGGGCATTGCACAGCTCCTTAAAGCTATTTATGGTCTTTGAGTCTTCTTGAAGTGGATGCTGGACCGCGCAGACTTCTCTCCAAAATGCTTCGACCTCCTCTGGTTTGGGCGGATGGTCGACAGTAATTGGAGGGTCTTGGAAGAGTTTAGATGGATCAGATGAAAATTGTTGATTTTCTCTGACCCACCTCTCTCTCCGCTCTAGACTTCTCCTAGCGTTAGATAGTATTCGTATTCTGTCAACAATATGCTGTCTGATGGTCATTAGCTTTGATTTGTTGACTGTGTGATGACGCATCCGCAGTTCGCGCGCGAACCGTCGAACCTTGGCAGTGAAATTCCTGCCAGATGTTATGTAGTCAATCACACACTGAATGCGGGACGCGTACTGTCTAGCCCAGCCTATCTTTGTGCTGAGTTGATGCATTCTTCTTTTGGTCTTATGATCAACCGTTGGTTTTGTTTTACGGCTTGCATCTGCCAAAGTTCTCGCTGCATTGTACACACCACAACTGATAGTCCAGAGGTCGGATTCTTCGGAAAAATCTCCACGAAGTTCATCATCCAATTCAGTCAGATCTTTGGGCTTGGGAGAAACCTGAATGTTGATGTTTCTCCGGGTCCTGAAGCATCGTTCTTCCGCTATTGGATGCCTGTTCGCGGTTGGTCTCAGTGTCGCCTCTCTTTCTCTGTTGCCGGCTTGTTCTGGATGCGGTTGAGTAGGCACTCCGGTCATATAACCTCTTTTTCGGAGGTTCTCGGCATGGTTTCGCAGACGTTGTTGCGAAAAGTCTGAGAGCTCTGGGTGTTTCTCGCACCACAGAGCATGCAGTCGTGCCATGTAACCTTCTCGTTCAGGGACCATATTGGCATCGTAGCACTCCAGCAGGCCGTCATTGAGTTGATCCGTCCACTTAAAAGTAACAAGATTCCGCCGGTCAATCGCATTGACTCCGTCTTGATGGGCTCCCCCAACTGTAGGGTAGTCGGCATTGTTGTCCGACCCATTGTCGGGAGCCCTGCGCGTTCGATTGTTTTGAACCGCACTTACTACAATTATGTTTGGTGTTGTCATTGTTGTTCCCACGAGCAGCTAGGGATAGGGTTCGTCCATCCTTGTAGAGCCCCGCATGCAAGGATAAGGCTGTATACTCTGAGAGTCGCCGATTTCCCAGAATCACCGTTAGAGACACCTCACCCAGGTGACATTCAGCTTTCGGCATGGTTCTCACGCCTTCGCTTGGGGGTTATTCCTTCGGGACCATCCCTGGACAATTGTCCGCGACTGCTTATTAATTATTGTAACCATATTCAGCAGAAACCCTTGGTACAGGGACCCTCTATCCGCAACCCGAGGACGCGTTCGGTGGCTTTGTCATAAGCCCTTCGGTTCTATTCCAAAGGAATCGAAAGGAATCGAATATATATATACACTTATTTTTATTTAACGCACATTCAGGTTTACGTCCGCTTATTATAACAGGCTGTGCTCTTTTGCGATGAGTAGGATTTATTATTTCTATGTTCCATCTTTTACTCACACTTCTATCTTCATCATCACTGCTTACATCCGATAGACGAAGATCCTCGTTTACGATAGCTGCGTGCAGTGATAGTGATGACTGAAGTGAAGCGGCAATGATTGTATTAGTGATGAGGATGATGATGCTGGTGGTAATGCCTTCGATAGTGTATGTGGTAGTGGTAGCGGTAGCGGTGTCTGCGGTAGCGGTGTCCGTCGTAGCGGTGATGCTGAGCGGGAACGTGATTTGGATGGTGCTGACGATGACAACGATGAGCTTCTCCAGACTCTCTAGATCTCTTGGCAATCTAAGAACACGCGATAAAATTAAATTAATAGCATAAAGCAACACGAAGAACACTTTTCACTGCATGAATCACTGTACGAACAACAACTCACATTTTTCATAGCACCACTCTTCTTCTCAACCATTGATATTTTTTTTGACGCACTCTTTTCATAAGACACTTGAATTCGTTAGACACTTCTCACTTCACACTGATCCACATTCCACTGCGCGAGTTACCGACTGTCGGTAACGGACCAGTGGCGCCATTTGTCGGTGGCAGCTGGAACTTCGTAGCGGTTCCAGAACTGTCGGGAACTGACTGGTGGCGACATCTGTCAGTTGCAGCTGGAACTACGTAGTAGTGTCCCAGAATTGTCGGGAACTGACTGGTGGCGCCATCTGTCGGTTGCAGTTGGAACTACGGAGTAGTGTCCCAAAATTGTCGGGAACTGACTGGTGGCGCCATCTATCGGTGGCAGCTGAAACTACGTAGCGGTTCAAGAACTGACTGGTGGCGCCATCTATCGGTGGCAGCTGAAACTACGTAGCGGTTCCAGAACTGACTGGTGGCGCCATCTGTCGGTGGCAGCTGGAACTACGTAGTAGTGTCCCAGAACTGTCCTTGTTATACTACTTCCATACTATATAGATTGGACTTTTAAAATCATGCATACTTTATTTTTTTCAATGATGTATTCATACATCAAGCACTTCCAATTTTTGAAAATTGTTCATCTTTAAATGAAATTAATTTCAGGATGTAATGAATTGAAATTCATATCCGAATAAAGTGAATAAAACATTAACTTTCAGATGGCCAAGATGTTAAGGCGACGGGACAAAGTTAGAACAATATAATAGGAAGTCGACACGTCAGAAGTTCGGCACCCGGCTTATGTCATTTTTTTGTGTGGAAGAACTTGTTCTATATTTTTTATTGAGTCCATACTATATAAATTGGACTTTTATGGTATAACAAATAATTATATCAATTAATTAATAATTTTTATATCAAAATAGCCTATCTGTCTAGAATCTAGTCGATCCGAGCGTTACAATCCGAAAAAACGGGATATGGCCTATTAAACATTCCTAATTTTCAACTTACGAAGTCAAGTAACATATCGTTGGAATCGCCAAGAAACGTAGATTTCGAATATAATATTTCAAAATTACTAATTGCAAAATTAAAAAATCTTGATGTTTTGTATTTTATTCCTCACGAGTACAAAGGACCCCCCGCTGACATGGGTCGACGGTAGACGCTGGCGCGCACTCGGCACCGAGAGTGGTGAGAGGGGTAGGGTCCCACTGGAAGGGGAAGGTAACCCAGGTAGTTCGCGCTCCTTTGGGCATCGCCCATCCGTACACCTATTTAGACCCAATAAATTTTGGGAATTTCCTCCTTTTATGGTCTTATTACCCTATTGAGTGTATTTGTAAGAAAACTCGAAGAGGAGATTGAATGACTAGGAAGGAGTGAGCCGAAAATAACGAAAATAAGAATTGCATCTTAGTACGGGTAGATGACAATTCCGCCGCACCAGATATCAGGGAACGGTTCCAACACTACACGGCTTCCTTTCACTCAGCCTAACTGCTGCCACCAGTCAGCGGGAGTCTTTTACACCTAACGAGGATTAAAATAAAGAATATAAGATTTTTGTAAACATCTTAGACCTCGATATGGGAAGTCACGCCTGATTCAAATGAAACCACGACTAGAAAATGTAACGCAGGAATCTGGCACACGCGCTGTGTCTCATGTCACAGAACATCTCTTCCCCCCCCCCCCCTCTCCACTCTCTCTCCCTCTCTCTTATAAGTTTTGAGTACTTAGATGTGTAATAATAATAATAATGATAAGTGTCATAATAATGAATTTTTCATAATGAAATTTCAATTTTTAATATTCTTCTTCATGAAATATAATTAGCCTAATTCTAAATATAGATGCGTAGCATAAGTGCGACACAATGTGTTCTTTCAAAGAACTGATATCGGTCCGCATCGGTATTTTATGAACAAAGCTTGACTAAGCAGGCAAAGGAGAGAATGTTTGAAATCAATACATTTTTTAAATGTTCAAAATTATATAAGTTTCAAACAATTTCAGGTTGAAACACTACAATTGAAGGAATTTACATTCCCAGATAGCAAGCGTGCGACGCACGTTACTCGCACTGCATGCGAGGCACGCCATGCGTGCCGAAACGCAGCGTTACCGCTCGCACTTCGTGCAGGCACATATGTGCGAGGCATATGAGTCGCATATCGTGATAGGTGAATTATTGAACAAAAATAATATGAATTATTAATATTGTAAAACTACTACGAATTTCAAACATTTTCCTAATATTAAAAAGATGTAAAATATAAATTTTAATTTTAGAAACATATTTGTATTTTTATTGGGCAGACAATTTATAAATCACTAAAAAGAAACAAATTTTTGCAAGTTCGATATTAGACAACTATGTGTTTGTTATTTTCATTATTTAAACAGATTATTTTTAATTTATTTTACCCTGCTCATTCTATATTCACGGATCAGGGTTTAAATAAAAGCAGTTCCAAGTTACCGCCTGATCACGTGACAAGAAAAATCCATATAACATGGTGTTCCTTTCGGTTGCGGTGGTTAGGCTAGGTCGTTTATCGATTCGTTATTGAATGTTGACAATTTGCAGTCTTCTTGTTCGTGGGCACTTAGATATATTTCATAATTTATATGTACGTACAATTTATTTCGGAGTGCAAACGGTTTTCGTGTCCAGTTTATTTTATATTTCATTTGGTATTTTAATACTTATATTTTGTAATGTATCGTTTGGATCATTTTGACTCGCAATGTACTTTTTTTAAGTGAAAAGAGAGAAATGATTTTTAAACATTGCTATATGTTTATACAAACGTGTATAGCAAATAAGAGAACACTTTATTTCATAATTGACACATATCCAGTCAGAGTTACATGAAATTCTGAAGATATTGAATAAATAGTGACACATAACCTCAATTTCTGGTGCGATAAACAAAACACCGCCGTAGATTGCACTTTTAAAAATCAAAATAAGTAGAAAATATACATTGAACATACTGAAAAATTTCCCTACCAAACATTCTCCCGATTATTGTAGTAGAGAACGCGCAGTTTTCGAAATTATTTTAAATATTTAAATAAATAATAAATAAAATAATAAAATAAATAAATACCGTCCGCAAGAAGCTGCAACGTGTACTCGCACTATACCAGCACGACGTGATATCCGCACGACGTGCGACGCACCTGTCACGCATATGAGGACGCATCTGCATCATTGCTTGCGTGCACGCCGTGCGACAAAATCCGCACGCGTGCGACGCATGTGCGTCGCACTATGCGCGCATATTGCTATCTGGGTTGTTATTGAAACATTCAAATTCAAAAATTTCACTTATAAGTTAAGGATTAAAAAAAATCAAACAATGCAAATTTTTGAGTTTGCATTCAGCACTCTGAAATTTTAATGATTCGAGGCTTATTTTATTTCAAATAATTCAATTTCTATTTGTTTATTTTTGAATATTTCATTTTTACTTTCTTGTTTTAAATTTATTATAACAGATATAGCGAACCTCAGAGCGTATCCTTAGTTCTTGCAGAGAAATTTGTATAAGTGTTAATTTTTATATCATTTTCAAACTATTTCAACTTGAAAGCAGTACAATTTAGTGATTATAAGTTGTTTCTTGAAAAACCTAAATTGAAAAATGTCATTTACAAATTAAAAATTTAAAAAACTGAAACAATGCAAATTTTAAAGTTTACATTCAGCACCCTGAAATTCGAACGATTCGAGGTTTATTTTATTCACGAAGGAATAGTAATGAGTGGTATCACCCTATGTGTTTGGTGAGCAGAGGTGGGACAAGAGATGTCCAAGAATTCGTTAATGCTTGCTACGAATGAAAACTCGTATGCTGCCCCGTGAACATGCGCAGAGCTGTTTTCACATTCACGTGTTATACCCACTCCCCTATGTTATATTTTGACATCTCGATGCACATGCAGGTTATGTTCGTTTGTTTATGTTCGTTCAATACACAAGTTCGAAACTTCGAACGCGTGTTGACATCGTTGGCATGGCAACCGCCAGTGCGCTTGTGCACGGGGCAGCCTACGAGTTTTCATTCGTGGCAAGCATTAACGAATTCTTGGACGTCGCTCGTCCCAATCCCCACTTACAGGGATACTACTCCTTACTATTCCTTCGTGATTTTATTTTAAATAATTCAATTTTATTTAGTTTATTTTTGAATGTTTGATTTGTAATCTCTTATTTTGAATAAATAGTCAAATATTGTTAAATATTGAAATAAAAATTTTTTAATTAAAAATTTTCAAACTGAATGTTTAAAAAATGCAGTATTGTAGAATGAAATAATATTTGAATGGATTTGAAATTAAATAAAAGCATTCAATTATGAATATATTAATCAAAATGTTTTTGAAAATTGAAAAAAGATTTTGAAATTTCGATCGGATGCAAATATTTCATTAATTACTAAGGCTTTGGAATTGAAATAGTTCAATTTTTGACGTAAAAATCTATCAATTATTTAATTATTAACAGATTCATAATCGTCTTATAAAATCAATTTCATTATTATTCTAATGTTAAGAGTCGAACTATAGTTCAATTTTAAAAATAAATACTTAATATATATTTACAGTTTATCGACTCAACATTTTTCCTGTTTCCTTTTTTTGTCAAAGTTCACCCGTACTCCTAAGCCTTTGAAATTAACATGGGGTATTAAATGGGAAAAGCTTGATTTTCAAGAAATTGGAAAAAAGAGGTACTCGTTATAAACTTTTTGTGAATCAAAGTATTAAAAACTCTTAACGCATTATGTTTACATATTTATGCATACCCATTTTATAAATTAAAAACGACGAGTTCTGTTGAGAAATGCTTTGAGGAAATTTTACAGGAATTTTTAAAAGCTGAAATTTCTCCAAAAACTTTTCCCCGAATTTCGCGTCGTTTGGCTGAAAATTTGAATCTTCGATGTTTTACATAGTATTTTCGACAAATAAAACCAAATTACAAGTCCTATCAAAAAATGATGTAAGGAAATTTTGTACGACTTTTTAAAAGCGATAATTCCACCTTAAGGCTTTTTCCCGTATGTTGCGTTATTTGGTTCAAAATTTGAAACTTTTTCATAGTATTTCAGATGAATAAACCAAAAATGGCAAATTTCATCCAAAAATGGTTCAAGAAATTTCTTAATGAGATTTTAAAAGCTGTAATTGAACCATAGAACTTTTTCCGTGTCTCACGCGGTTTTGTCGAAAATTTGTATTTTATTATTTTTCATAGTATTTTTGATAAATAAAATTGAAAATGACAAATCCTGACAAAAAATGCTCAGAAGAAATTTTGTAGGATTTTTTGCATATTATTTTCGAGAAGTAAAACCAAAACATCAAGTCTTATAAAAAAATGATTGAGGGAGAAATTGTAGATATTTTAAGAAGCTTCAATACTTCTTTTAAACTTTCTTCACGTATCTGTCGTTGGGTAAAAAACTCGCTCTTGTTTTTAGAATGCAAAATGCTTTGGCATACAGAATGATTTAATTTTGTATGCCAAAGCTCGACGATTTGATTAGTTCATTTTTTCGAGAGTTATCATGTTTATGGACATTAAGGTGGGTCGAAAATAAATACCTTTGAAATTCGAAATCGCCATAACGCGGAAAAGTAGCATATTGGGGTCCTAAAAATGTATAATTAATTTGGAATCGATAGACATGCAGCTTGGTTACCCGCGCTCGAAAAAAAGGTTCAAAAATTTCTTGTTTGTAGAGTTTTTAAATTTGATTGAGTTTCAATTTTTTTCTACATACCTGGAGTTCAAAAAAGTCTTCTCAATTTTTTTCGGATTTTAATCTATCATTTTCTAAGAGATAATTCCTATTTAATTTACCATTGATTTCGAAAATTTTTTTTAAACAGAGAAATACACTAGGAAAAAAATCCACAAGACCCAGGAATCGTTATTGGCAATACAGCGAATTTTTAAAATTTTGATATTTTGTGAACTTATTTTCATAACGTGTAGTTAAAAATTTTTGTGAGCATGCGTGGGTTTTTTAAACAGAGAACACACTAGGAAAACAATCCACAAGACCCAGGAATCGTTATTGGCAATACAGCGAATTGAAAAATGTTTCATTTTGGTATTTGATGAACTTATCTTTATAACTCGTAGTTTAAACATTTTGGTGAGCATGTGTGGGTTTTTTATACATAGAAACACAATAGAAAAAGAATCCACAAGACCCAGGAATCGAAATTGACAATAGAGCGAATTTAAAATTTGTTATTTTTGTATTTTATGAACTTACATATCTTTATAACTTGTAGTTTAAACATTTTTCTGAGCATATATGGGTTTTTAAAACAGCGAAATACACTAAAAAAATCTAGAAGACCCAGGAATCGAAATTCAATGACCGCAAATTTTCTTATTTCGGAATTTTGTAGATAACAGAATTATTTTATATATTTATAAGCATAACATTCTTCGAGCTTGTGTGGAATTTTTAAGTCTAGAAATATACCACAAAAAAATTCGACAAGATCCACAAATCCGAATTGAAATTTGCTGTAGTTCCAATTTCGATTCCTGGGTCTTGTAGATTTTTTTCTAGTGTATTTCTATGTTTCGAAACCCCCGCATGCTCAGAAAAATGTTTAAACTACAAGCTATAAAGATAAGTTCATAAAATACCAAAATCAAAAATTTTAAAATTCGCTCTATATTGCTAATTTCGATTCCTGGGTCTTGTGGATTTTTTGTCTACTGTATTTCTATGTTTAAAAAACCAACACATGCTCACAAAAATATTTCAACTACATGTTATGAAGATAAGTTCATAAAATACCAAAATCAAAGTTTTTTAAATTTGCTGTATTGCCAATTTCGATTCCTGGGTCTTGTAGATTTTTTTTCTAGTGTATTTCTATGTTTGAAAAACCCACACATGCTCACGAAAATGTTTAACTAAAAGTTATGAAGATAAGTTCACAAAATACTAAAATCAAAATTTTAAAAATTCGCTGTATTGCCAATTTCAGTTCGTGGGTCTTGGGATTATTTTTTCTAATGCAATTTTGTCACTAAAAAGTTTTCATGTATCCCAAATAATTCTCCTCCTATTTGCAAACGTGTTGAAAAAAAATTCCGAAAACAATGGTAAATTAAATAGGAATTATCTCTTAGAAAATGATAGATTAAAATCCGAAAAAAATTGAGAAGACTTTTTTGACCTCCAGGTATGTAGAAAAAAATTGAAACTCAATAAAATTGAAAAACTCTAGAAACAAGAAATTTTTAAAACCTTTTTTTCGAGCGCGGGTAACCAAGCTGCATGACGATCGATTCCAGGCCCGGCCTTAGGGCTGGACGAGCCAGGCGGTCGCGGTCGAATTTCTATGGGTGAATTTAGTCCTGAATTTACGTGCAAGTACCTCCAATTTATGAAATGCAACAAATATACTCAGTTTGGTTGTGTCTCATCTCTCATTAGTATACTGAACATGGACAGAGTTATAAGATGTAAAGAACAGGATGAAAAATTTTAATTTTCGTTTTGATCAAAACCATGTCGTTAGCACTTAAAAAATTATTCGGTGCACAGAATCGGAAAATAAAACTCTTGGCTGAGAAAGAAACACAAGAAAGTGCCAGTGCTTTCAAGAAATTTCTATCAGGATACGGTAAGTGATGAAATGAATATTTGTTATATCCTTGCATGCACTGTTATTATCTTGGATAAACAATAGACGTGTGCAAAAAAAATCGATCCGTTTTCGAACCGACATTGGACGCACTTCGAATGTCGAAAAACCGACATTCAATCCGTGCTACGGTCAGATCGGTTTTTTCGATTCGAACGGCCTTAATTTAAGATCTTTCTTAGTTAAAACTTCAACTACATATTTTTGTAGGAAATTAAACTATTGAGTTGGAAATTAACTTTTTTGTTGGAAATTCATATTTTCCGGTTGAAAATTCAACTGCCTTGTAGAAAATTTGTCTTTTTGGCTTGAAACATGAACAGTTTGGTTAAAATTGTTCTTCTTTCATGACACAAAAACCTTTCTTAGTAACAAATTCAACCAGATTTTGATAGAAAATTGAACTGTTGAGTTCGAAATTAACTTTTTTGTTGAATATTCACATTTTCGAGATGAAAATTCAACTGATACGTAGAAACTTCGTATTTTTTGCTCAAAACTTCAATAAATTGGTTGTCATTATTCTTCTCTTTGGACGAAAAAAACCTTTTTTATTTTAAAATTCATCTTTTAATCCTTATTTCGTTTAATGTCCTCTTTCTCTCCACGATTCAACCGCGAATTATAATTTACTTCGTTTATTTAAATTCACCGAAACCAATAACAAGAGACTTATAGCCACCAACCTTACGATGCTTCAAACTTTTGGAGCATACGATATTGACAAATTTAGGAAAATACCTTTCGTATTTAAGTAGTGCCTGTCGAAATTCAAAATTAGGACCTTTCTAAACTTCCCTGTGATTCTCTAGAAAGCAAACAGAGGCAACCCTACCAACCCCCGTCAAGAGCATGCATAGTATTATCTAGTCAGGTTACCCTTTATAACACCCGACCAGTTCCCTGTTTAATGTAGGGAATATTAGGGCATTTTCTGCACGGGTTGCTCTTCAAATCACTAAGTTTGAATTCACTGTAGCGATAATTGTCTGATATGAGATTCTGTTTCAAGTAAATATTTTTAGCAAATCGATGCAGAACTCTTTCGCGGATCTTTTACTAGCCACCAAATTGTTAGACTCGAGTCAGAAATATTTGGAAGATTACCGCAATCAAGGTTTCGAAAGCGCATTGATAACAACGAAAGAAATTGCGGAAGATTTGGAAGTAAAACCGGCTTTCGAAAAAACGGACGTACGCGTATTAAGAAGAATCAGTTTGAATATGAAGCACATGATGAATCAGTAGACGATCCATAACTGAATTTCAAAGTGAAATATTCTCATGCGTTGTTAGATATTGGACTTGCATCAATGAAAGAACTATTCAAACAATTGGAAGATCATAATAAGATATGGTTATTTCTGTACAATTTGAAAGAGATTCTCGAAAAGCATCGTTTAAAACAACTATGCTCTGATTTAGAAGAAGAACTTACGGTGATGCCAGCGACGGTTATGGCAAAGATCTCTGTGATGAGCTTCTGCGCTTGAAATACGTGCTACCGGACATCGCGGAAACCCCAATAGCTGTTTTAAATTTCAAAGTTCAAAATAATTTGGATGATACTTTCCCCAATCTATTCGTATAGCATTACGAATCCTTCTGACAACCCTTGTCTCTGTTGCAACTGCAGGACGAAATTATTCGATGCTTAAATTGATAAAAACATATCTGAGATCAACCATGACAGACGATAGGTTGAACTCTCTCGAGATGTTGTTAATAACGAAGCAACCCAATTATTGGATTTCTCTGAACTCATTAATGAGTTCGCGCAAGTAAAGGCTCGAAGGATCAACTTTTCTTAGGGCATTGTCTCTAACATCGCCAAATTCTGTATCTTTTGTGTATCTTTTGTATATATTTTGTATAGTCTGTATAATATTTTGTACGTGTATATCATATGTGGAATATAAATTCTTGACTTATCAACAAAGCACAAAATCGTATTAATTATTTCATGCTGACTATTTCTGTACCGCAATTGTTCATACCAAAAACTCCAATACGTTTCAAATTTTTCATTTCATTGATTTTATCTAGCTCAAAAAATTTCATCAATTTTGAAACAGAGAGGGGGGGCGCTGATCGATTCCAAATTAATTATACTTTTTTAGGACCCCAATACACTACTTTTCCGCGTTGTAGCGATTTCGAATTCCAAAAGTATTTATTTTCGACCCACCCTAATGGACATACAGACATATGGACAGAAGCAATCGCCAAAAGTTGATTTTCGGCTTCAGGGGGTCTCAAAACGTCCGTTCAAAAACTGAGGTGTAAAACTTCGGCTTATTATAATACTTTCTCAACCATAAATGATGAGAATGTAAAGATGATTACATATTTTAATGAGGGAATACTTATTTTATGCATTAGAATTGTAATTTTAATTATAAATTCTAATTAAAGTTTTTAATTTTTTAATATTCAAATTATTCCCATTGGACAGTTTTGTATTTAAAATTATTACTTAGAATTTAAAATAACATTCCCTAATTTTGAAGGCTTCAATTAAAAATCATTTAACATCGAAGGCTTTTAATTAGATATTATATAATCTTTATCGGTTTATATTCGATTTTGTTTGACTTCGCAAGCGTTCCTCATTTGAAAGATCAATTCAATAATCAATTCAATATAAGTTAACATTTATATATTTGCCAAGACAAAGAAAGTTTTAAATGTAAGTGAAAATTTAGTACAAGTTTCTGGAGTTAAGTTTTACATAGAATTGATTGTTGCAGTTTATTTCTAACCTAGGGTCAATATTGATTAATTTGTTTCAAATTATTTAATAAAAAATTGCTGTAAGAAAATGAAAATGTAATACATGTTTCTTTATCCATTTTAGAGAAACATTTATATCATCTTTACTGAATACATCGGAATGTGGAACATCAATTGGAAAAATAAATATTTACCTAATTACAAAATTAGCATTAAAATTAATTTTTGTGGCCAAACTTTAACATTGTCACTAATTTATTTTCAGTACAAATAAAATAAGGATTAGAATTTCAAAACTATTATCATTTTAAACTAATTTGTTATTTTGTAAATTATGTCAGAATCTCTCCTTCTACCTTACCGATGTTTTGAGATAAAAGGGAGAAGCTGCAAGGATAATATATTTAAAATCGTTACCCTTAGAGCTGCAGAGCAGCGATTTAACCTACAGAGAAAGAGTCGAGCAAGGTAGTACGAAGAGGACAGTAGCTACGGACCGCACGAAAGTAGTTGCTATATATATTTTTCCCCCACTCCGCCGCCACTTGCCGCATCTAGGTGTATAATATCTTTGGTGTAAGTACACCTTTAGGACCACAAGACTGCATTGGTACACCCCGGTAAAAAGGTGCGAATTGAATGTCATTAATGTGCGAACAAATATCGTGGAATTTCAAACGTCTTGAATACCTTATTAATTCCGTTTTTGAAATATACGTTTTAATTTCTTTTATCGTAATTAAATTGTGTTGCATTTCAATCCCGTTTAATGTGATGATTATTTCAGCTAACAAATGAATAAATTTTAGTTATAATTGGAGGTTAAAAATTGAAATCAAGTTAATACTACTTTACTTGATACCCACGTTGGCTTTTAAAAAAGTTAAATGCTATTTTCAGGTCCCCCAAAGTTATGAATAGGAGATTTTTTTGAATGCTTCTGGGGAACCATTTTTGATGAAATTAAAATATTTCCCTGAGCGGATTTTTTATTGCCTGGAAAAACCTATTTGAAATACTAAAAAGCAGTAAAATACTATTTTCAAATTAATAATACCATGTAATTACGTTCATATAAAGGAATTATATGTATAAATTAGAATTACTAACGAGAATTTAGTCAACAAGTAAACAAAAGAAGCGATTTTTCGAAATTTATATCAATGTATTTATGAATATTTCATCAAAAAATTCGTTTACATAATGTTCAAGTTTCAATATTAATTTCATATAAAAACTATAGTAGATATAATATACATAATATTTTAATGCTTAGGATTTTTCTCGAAACAAGCCGTAGAATCTTCTCATGCAGATTTTCAAAAAATATGGAAAAAGTATAAAGTGAAAGAGTCAAATTCTAACTACGCAGAACGTTTACCCAAAGCTGTACGCGAGTATAACAGTAGGCACGTTTAATTATAATACAATTATTATATAGCTATTATATATTATTGTACATTGTATAATACACATTATGTGTTCTACAGTAACATAAAAATATCATGTATACTTACTATAGTTTTTAAAAAGAAATTAATATTGAAACTTGAACATTATGTATACGAATTTTTTGATGAAATATTCATATAAATATATTGATATCAATTTCAAAAAATAGTTTCTTTTGTTTATTTGTTGATTGAATTCTCGTTAGTAATTCTAATTTACATATTACTCCATTATATGAACGTAATTACATGGTATTATTAACTTGAAAACAGTATTTTACTGCTTTTTAGTATTTCAAATAGGTTTTTCCAGGCAAAAAAAAATCCGCTCAGGGAAATATTTTAATTTCATCAAAAATGGTTCCCCAGAAGCATTCAAAACAATCTCCTATTCATAACTTTGGGGTACCTGGAAATAGCATTTAACTTTTTTAAAAGCCACCGTGTACCGTAAGCCAAACTGGAATATGGAAGACAATTTAATTCTCTCCAGCGAACAATAATTGGGAGCAAACCAATGCCACTGAATTACGTCAGTCGACCGCGAAAATTGAAGTCAATTTTATACCATCTGGCACGTAAAAATTGTGAACAAATGAATTTCATTCAATTCGATACAGAAAACTCGGAAATTGAGACCAGTTTAATACCGTCTGGCAAGTATAAATTGCAAACAAATGAATTTTATTCAATTTGATGCAGAAAACTCGGAAAGTGAGGCCAATTCAATACCATCTGGCAAGCAAAAATTGCTAACAGATGAATATTATTTAATTCGATACAGAAAACTCGGAAATTGAAGTCAATTTGATCATTTTCGTATGGTTGAAAATTAGAGAAACTTAAAATTTGATGCCAATTTAATACGTTCTGATGAGTGGATTTTAAAATTGTTTTTTTTCAGATTTATTTAAAATAATATCAATAAAGTAAGATAAAATAGTCTAAAAAAATAATTAAATTAATGACATACATATTCAATTTCTTTATATTAATTACTTACAATACTTCATAGAAACATAAAATTTCATAAATACTATTTACAAAAAACTACTGTGCTTCAATGTTGTTAGGCATTATGCAGACATACTGCTTTTGTTTAAAATCTAGACATTAATCTAGATATTAACTAACATTGAAAATGCCAAATTTGGTATAGAATTTGAACAAGAAAAAAATAAGAGATAAGAAAATTTGGTTAAAATCGATAATATCGGATCTCAACTCAATTTCGGAAAATAACATTAAATCAAGAATAAATGATGACGCATGTAGGAAATTCGATAATGTTACAACTGGTGCAACTATCTTGGACTTGATTTCTGGTAGGGCAATGGGTGAAATTTCTACATTTTCAGTGACCTCCCAGATGTGGTGTACTTTCACGTCCCCAACAAAAAAGCAATTTTTTAAGAGAGAAATGAAATTATTTTAAGAGAAATTTAGCTGTTTTGAAAAAAATTCTAAAATGGTTAAGAATTTAACAAAGTTTGAAATTTTTAAAACAAAATGTTAATTTTTGAAAATTTTTGAATGAAATTTTGAAGCTTTTGAAGAATTTTGAAAGGTTTTAGATAATACACAAATTTTCTTGAGATTCCTGAGAAAATTTTAAGTTATTCTTCCAAAATAAGAAATTATTTTAATTTGTAAGTGAAATTATTAAATTTGGATATATAAATAACAGTTAGACACTTATGAATGTAGTAAAAAATTTAGTAAGTTTAAGAGATATTTAGAAGTTTTTACAAGATTCAAAATTAATTTTAAACTTTCAATCATTTAAATAATTGGAAAAAAATGTAGATTTAGCAGATTTCGAACTAAAAATTGAGAAGCTTTTCAAGAATTGTGAAAATAATTCATAACAAATTTTTCTTAAGATTCATAGGAAAATTATTTTTAACCTTGAAAAATTAGTTTCAAGAGAGTATTTTACAGGATTTCAGAAGATTTCAAAAATTCCCAGAAACGAATCTGAAAGATTTTAAGGCAATTTTTTAAGAAAAAAATTGTAATCATTTTAAAACAAAAGATGTTTTGAAAGAATTTCGAAAACAATTTGAAATTTGGAATGATTTAATACAAAATGTAGATTTTTGCAGGTTTCGACCAAAAAATTTTAAAGCTTTTTAAGAATAGGATTTTTTAGATAAAAATCAAATCATTAAAAAATATACTAATATACTAATATACTAATTCAAACTAGTACTTGAATAAAAGTAATTTCAATAATTTTTCAATGATTTTACAAAAAATTGAGAAGTTTTTCAAGAATTGTGAAAAGTTTCATAGCAAATTTATTTAAAAAAAAAAGGTTATGCATATATTTTAATGTTTCTCACTTAAAATTGTTCCAAATGATATAGTTTTGAAAGTTTACTAATCTAATCTAATTTTTTGAGCTTTCATTTGCAGTTCAGTTTTTATTACTTCAATTAAAAAAAAAACTTAGCTTCAAGATTTCGAATTTTTTAATTTCTTCGACTGAAAAATTATTGCGAGCCGGGTAATAACCGATAATTTTTTCTTTGATTAAAACGGCCACCTGTTCCTTTTTCGAATTTCCCGCCATTAAGTAATCGATATTCGATCGTGAACTCTACCGGATGTTTCCGAAGCAACCCGAACTGAGCAACTTTTCAACTACTGGCGACTGACGAGAAGTGTACTTCAAGCTGTACTAGGCTTTATCATCAAGCGAATAATTCCAGTAATTGTGAGATTTATAAAAGGATTAGATGTTTGATACAAATTTAATTGCATACATTGAGTGTTTATAGTTTATTGGAATATTTTCCCTAGTGAAAATGATCTTTTTCGACATCAGGAAAGGTCAATATACAAGTACATGAAGTCAATATATTAGACCAACTTTTGTGCGAACATAACCTATTAATTTTGTTATACTTTCTACGTGGTTTCTCTCGCTCTTTGCCGATTTCGTTTCGACACGTCTACATTCTTGTTTATAGTGTATTAAGCTAATGAATAATGAGAATAAAAATTAATTGGCTTCTTGTTTCTATGAAAACTCGAAATAATAATTTTCTGTCGGTAATCTTAGAACAATCAAAGCTGGGCCTGAAGGACTGTTTTTGAGCAAATCTTTCCTTAGGTATTTTAAAGAGTCTTTCTGTGTTATTACTGCTAAAAATGAAATTTTGATCCTAATTATGATTCATGTTGCTTTTACCATCATATATTTTTCTAAATTTGTTGCTTCGATACAGCCGAAGGCTAAACTTGGTTTAATTCACAAATTAAATTTAAAGAAATGTATCGAAAAATATTCTAACCGATTTAATTGAATTTTAATAAAATGCAATCAAAACTATTGTTTTAAAAATTCCTAGGAGTGAAATATTTTTCAATTTTGATGACATTTTAAACCAAGTTCAACCTTTGACTGTATCAACGGAAAAAATTCTTTAAATATCTCATTAAGTCACTGAAATTGATAATTTTCTATATTAGTGTAGAAAATTATCTTAAAATTTAGCCAAAAAACATGAAAAGTTTTTTGATATTTTTGGATTCGTTGATATTTGTCGGAAACATTAAAATTCCAAGTTTTTTTTCAAATATCTTACAATAAAATTAACAGATTGCCTTCAATTCATGCTTATTAGGCTCATAACTTTATCAGCTTTCGTGCAATAATTGGAAGAAAATTTAAAGTTTGATATTATTAAAGTAGAGTGCTTTTTTAAGCTATTGAAAAACAGATGTCCGGAAACTTTCGCATGGCAGTGTATATTATTACATTATTTATATAATCTTGTATGCGTAAACGCCCCTGTGTTCGCAATAAAAAGTTTGACATACATATACATACATGAAAACAAAAATTGTTATTATTATTATTATTCGCAATTTTCAACAAAAGTTTCTGATGTCTAATCCAGCGATTTATACATTTTGTACGCAAATTAATTCAAGTCAATTCCATTTGAATCATTCACTTTTCCGTTCACACTTTAATTCCGTTTTATTCCGTCGTAAGAAGTGCTTTCATTTTTATCACTTTCTTTTCGTGTTCACTTTTTCGTTCACACTTTAATTCCATTTTGTTCCGTCTCACAAGTGCTTTCATTTTTATCACTTTCATTTCATGCTGCGGCGCTGTTTTGCATTCAAACGAGATATTCAAAAACGACATTCATTTGGATAGAAACGTTTCTATTCAATTCAATCCACACCTTCTTACCGGGACTGTAAAAAATGAACTCGAAATTTCACATATTCTGTCGTGGTAAAATTTCACTGATGCATAAAATACGCCGCGGCAGCGCATGCAATTTCACATCAGTTTGTGAACATTACACCGTCCGTCGCCGGAAATAAAAGGACCCTGCACTAGTGTGGTAATTTTCCGCCGACTGTCGCTAGCAGGTTTCCACGGTATCAAGCGGAATATTACTATGTGTCGGTAATTTTACGTTTGGAGTTGTGTGATTTTAAATATTCAAGCGTTTTAATCCGTTGTAACATGTTGCAATCGTTCAATAAAAATTATTATATATTCATATATAGTGTTTCGCATTTCGCGATTTATAATTATTAATGATTATTTATTCGTCTTTTGAAGTTGACCAGTATTAAAAGGTACCCAGCGGACACTTATAGAACTGTGATGTAACAGTTCTAGAACAGAAAAGAACAGGTTCTGTAACATACTTAGACCATGGTCTGAGTAATGTCGTCCCCAAATGAATTTAGCTGTTCTATAACGCTGTTACAGAACCATGTTCTGTCAGGGATCTGTAACAATTCTGGAACAGCGTTATATGTAGAAAAAATATATTCAGAACAATTTAGGAACAGTGTTATAAATAACCATGTTCTGTAATAGTGCCGTAACACATATGTAACAGTGTTACGATGTAAATTTGTTCTGTAATCGTTCTGTAACAATTTTGGAACAGCGTTATAAGTGATACTGTATTTTTAGAACAATTCAGGAACAGGGTTACAAAGGAACATTGTTCTGTAATAGTGCCGTAACACATATGTCACAGTGTTACGATGTAAATTTGTTCTGTGATCGTTCTATAACAATTTCATAACAGTGTTACAAGGTTGTGTAAAAAAATGTTTTTTGTATTATTGCTGCACTTTGTTTATATTTTAAATAACACAATTTCACGCACGGTCCTCTATACATATAATCGCACGCTTAAACCCGTTGAAAAATCGCACTCGTTGGGGATTCGAACCCTACCTAAACTACCTAAATCGAATGTACCTAGCCGATGCCTTAGCCAATTGCGCTATCGAACCGCTTGAACGTGCATGACAAAATCTCGGCCATGCTTTTTCGCTGAATGAGCCAGGGTAATCTCAGGAATATATTCATTATTTTTTTTATTTCAGACATCGTCCCCTACTGTCGGCGTATTCTTACCCAGTTCAAGTAACTGACTGCGCCCGACCGCACAGTGGGATGAAATCAAAAAACGAGGTTCAAAATAACTTGTAGCTGGCAATTCTTGACCGATTTTGGATTTTTTTTAAAGAAAAATTCAGCATTAACTTTTGAAGAGATTTATGTGGCCTGATTTTTGAATTTTTGTTTGTTTAAGCTTTTATGTTAATGCAAAGAGTGAAGAAAAAGTCGATTTTTTTGTTTTTTTTGTTTATCTTCGTTAAAAAACGTTTTCTATTACCAGCATTTCCAGACTATAGGCACGGGCGTAGTTGAAAGCAAAAAAAATTATGACATTGTGAAGTTAATCGTTATAAACAAATTAACTTAAAAAATAGTCTACACTATGGATTCTTCGTTTGCAAAGTACATTTTTGCGTTAAAATTACTTGCTTTCATCGAAAAAATAATACCCAATCATAAAAATTTGGCATCCGATACATATTTTTTATCAATTTTATAAGCAAATTTTATAAACAAATGCCTAGTGTGGACAATTAAAGGCAGGAAGAAATATTTTTTCCCCCTAATTCTTCTCAAATTATATCGCCACTTATGTTTGATGATGGACAATTATCAATCAATATTTTTATTAATTTTATAAACAAATGCCTATTGTGGACATTTAAAGGAAGAAAGAAGTTGGTTTTTCTCTTAGTTTTCCTCAAATTATATCGCCAGTGATACGTAATGATGAAAAATTATCATCCGATATTTTTGATCAATTTTATAAACAAATTATATAAACAAATTCCCAGTGTGTACATTTTAAGGCAGAAAGAAATCGGTTTTTCTTCTAATTCTCCTCAAATTAGGTCGTCAGTGACGTTTAATTTTTGACAATTACCTTCCAATACTTTTTATTGATTTTATAAACAAATTATATGAACAAGTGCCTAGTGTGGACATTTAAAGGCAGAAAGTAATCGTTTTTTCTCCTAATTTTCTTCAAATTATATCGCCAGTGATATTTAATGACGGAAAATTATCATCCGATATTTTGTTATAATTTTATAAACAATTTATATAAATTTTTAAACGTGATAAACGAAAAAACGAATAAATCGATTTTTTCTTCACTCTTTGCATTAACATGAGAGTTTGAACAAAAAAAAAATTCAAAAATCAGGCCACATAACTCTCTTCAGAATTTAATGCTGAATTTTTCGAAGAAAAAAAATCCGGAATCGGTTAAGAATTGCCAGCAACACGTTATTTTGAACCTCGTTTTTTGATTTCATCCCACTGTGGGCCGTCGGCACAACTCTGATCTAAGATCGTTACAGAACAGTGTGTTCATGTTCCTTTCTTGGAACACGTGTGACATTCTAGTGACATAACA
>CAKNXH010059830.1:1351-21776 GCA_932178445.1 Andricus quercusramuli | reverse complement strand
ATGTGCCATAGAATGTTTACTGTGATAATTTTACTTAGGAAGTCTACGATTTTAAAAGTGTCGTGCAAATGGAGTTGGCAAAATGTACCAAAGAACTGTTCATTACGATAATGTTACTTTAGTAAGTGTAGTAATATGTTAAAAGTATTTTGCTAGCAAATGGTTAGACTGTCTAGTATATAAACCTCGTTTAACTACGTTAAAGTTGTTAACACTTTTATTTATGTTCTACCACTTTATATTTTTAAGAGAAATTTTTGTATTCTACAATTTAACTTTTACAATAACTCTACAAAATATTAGGAATTCAAGGGAAAACGTGTCATAGAGTTGATTTTTCTTAGTAAAAACAGCAAAGTTTGGAAAAATTATGTCACACTTTAATACAACTGAGAAAAATCTTCTCTGTGGTTCTACCAGGTTTTTGTTCCATCACTTATATTTCTATCTGGTTCAACGAGGCCTTTCGTACAGGGGTCTTACTTTATTCAAAATGATTTGTATAACTGATTTCTGCAGCATTTAATAAGTTATAAACTTTGTTCATGTTACTTTCCAAGGAATTGGACTGAAAAAATTTAATTCCTCTGGAATTTGAAATAAAAATCTGTCTACGGTATTCACAGTTGTTTTTTTCATTACCCAAACTTATTAAAAATAGTAATTAATCAATTTCACGAAAGGTATAAATGTATTATTTTTAATACTGCGATGCGCATTTCTATTTTTTTAATCCAATACCCTTTTATACTTTCTGTAAAATTTGCAGTTCTGAATTCCTATTAATACTTAGCCTAACACATTTTCAAATAGCATTAAAAGAGATTTGAAGCTCGTCATTTCTGGCCGCTCTTTAAGGAATACAAAGCGGAGGACAAAAAAGGTATTTGTAGGGATTGATGCTTTCCAATACTTTTTCATGCAAGCCTACTTACCGGGTCACCCACTCTGCCATTCGGCAGCCTCCCTAGCAGGCTAGGGTATACGGAGCGATCCCTCTGAGGTCATCAGGTAGATGCACAGATTCGAAGCACTGTCCTGGTGTGTTATGTAAGTGTATGTGTGTGTGTTCATTACTCGAAATCGACCATCGAGCGTGGTGCCTCCTGTAGAAGCTCCCAAGCGCAAGATGAACGCTGACTCATTTTCGAGTCTTCACAGAATCGGCTTCGACCCCCAAGGGTATTCCCCTCGGCATGGGCCCCACCTTGGTACGATATCAGCTTTTTCTGAGGGGACCTACAGTTTGAGGTGGGTTCCGAACCACCGAAGCCCCGGTAGAAGTACATAGGAAAATTTCCATTGGTACCCGGCTCAGGGATCGAACCCCGGACCTCCTGCATGGAAGTCCGACGCGCTATCGTCTGAGCCACCGAGGCTTCTAAAAGAGCCTAATATAACCTCACGTATTCCGGAATGCTTGAAGTACGAGATTAAGGGAGTCATTTTTTATAAAATTTAAAAAAGGAGTGAATCAAAAGTTAGAAAGGAAAACGGACAAACAATCCCTTGGGAAGAACTGAAGTTTGAAAATACGTAAAGTAAGTTAATTTCAATCGTATTTGACAACACTCGATTGCACCCGGAACAAAGAGCAAAATTTTCGTCATTTTCCCTCTTTAAAATAAAATTTAACTCCTTCCAAACAGGAATTCCTGGGTCTGCCACCTCTAATCATTTATCTAATCATAAATTAAGAAGCTGTCTAACAAGTCAGTCAGTGTCTTCAGTGTATTAAAGAATTAGGTTGTGCAATTACAGAATAGGGGCGTTACCTCTGTTTTGGTAGGATTTTTTTTTTTCGGCAACAAACTATTAGAATCTTTAATTGGACAATAAATGAAGCGATTTGATAAGGATAAAGTTTCAAATTATTGTTACTTTTGTCACTACGATGTCTTAAATATGGGTCTGTCACGATATGCGACGAAAGGACGCCCTTGGCTATCGATGGCAATCCAGATATGTATGTCACAGAAATAAAAAATAGATATGCAATGGTCACAAAAATAATGTTGAATAAACCCCTACCCATTTCCAACGTCTTGTGGGGGCGGGAAGGCACCCCTTATACTGGTCACAAAAATAATGTTGGTCAAATCCCTACCCCTTCCCAACGTCCCGTCTCCTCTTGTCTCAAGTGACAGCTGACGTACGTGAAACTCTCCTTTTTTTGCCGACATAAAAAAATATCTAAATATATTTTAATTAATTGAAAACAATTCGATTTCAATTATTAACACTTTTTCTGGCCGTACGGATGTTTAAAAACACCTAAACCGTTAGTTAAATATGACAATTCCGATATCGTGACAGACCCATATTTGAGACATGTTAGTAACAAAAGTAACGATAATTTTAAATGGTTTTCTGATTAAAATTGCTTCATTTATCGTTCAATTACACATTCTCATAGTTTGTTGCTGGAAAAAAAATGTTTCCAGCCAAAACAGAGGTGACGTCCATCGACATATAGAAATGGACCGATAACCCTGTGGGAAGCACTGAAATTGACTTTTGAGAGAGAGAAAACATTTGAGGGGTGAAACTGTCTCTTTCTCGATAAAGCTAATTGGTGGAGAGTATTTTCGATAGGTGGAGCTTGACGAAGCACAGGACCGTGCTTTTTATCGCGAATGCCCCACCAGTGTATTGTTCATAATATACCTGTCAACAGTCCAACTTTCGAGCGAGGAGTTAAAATGTCAACCTAAACAGTCGAGTTTTCGAAGAAAAATGTAATAGTTGATATTTTAAAAATTACCAGTTGAACCAAAACAAAACGGATTTTCAACAAAATACTTTAATCATTAACTAAAACTATTTTAAAACAAATAATGAAATTATTATCAAAAAAGATGAATTCTAATCCAAAAATTTAACAGCAGACTTTTTAATCACAAATAAGGAACTTTCAACCAAAAAAAGTCGGATTTTCTTATTGGGCTCTATTAGTTTAGTCCGCCTTCAAGCGAAGAAACGAGAGAAGATGGAAATAATTAGGTACAATTTTGATCATTCGTTGACTAAATAATAACATTGTAAATAAACATTGAAGCTTATTTCTAATAGTTTTAAAATATAAGGTTAGAAAACTGGAAATTTTGGTTGAAAAATAAAGTTAATTTTCCATTGCACACTTTGTTGTTCCAGACTACTCATAAGTTTATTCTTTGAAAAATTGGATGATACCATTTTTCAAATTTGTAACACTTCACACTATTATTGATCTCCTGAGTCCAGAGCCTATACGTGCTATTTAAATGTATATCTGGTAAGTTTTCATAGAAATGTTAAACAGAAACCGTTAAAACTTCATTTAATACCTCGAATACTTTAATAATAATGTTTTTTTATAAACTTGTTCCTTACGGAAGGATTATTTTCAATCAAATGAAAAGAAGAATTTAAGGTTACCAAGTTCTTTTTATAAGCCAATTTAAACATGATATTTTTCTTGAATGTTTTTAAAATTTTAATTTATTATAACTACATATTTATAATATATTATTTATAATTGTTTATAAACAAATTATCCATAATGAATATTTAAGCAATGCGCGGGGCATCCGTTTCACTTGACACAGTCCTGAAATAGAAAAAGGCAGATCTAGGCCTCACATGTTTTTTCTCTCTCTAAAGCCAATTTCAGTGCTTCCCACAGGGTTATCGGTCCATTTCTATATGTCGATGGTGACGCCCCTATTCTACAATCTAACCAATTAGGTTATGTTTATGTTCCATATAAGCGCCGTCGCCATCTTGAAAACGTAAATTACATGTAAAAAACCAGGGACGTAAATTACATAAACAACTACGTAAATTACCTAAGGTATATTACGTACGCAACCCTGTGCAAAACTAATCGTAGGTGGCAGCACCGAGCCGAGTACTAGAGTCTCTGTCGATGAGAGACGAAAAAAAATATGGTGCTAGGTGTACGTTTGCTTATAATTAAATACAGGGTGATTCACACTTCATCATACACCTTGTATATACAGATTCCTTGTGAAAAAACCAAACGACAAATTACAGTGGCAAAATGTTGTACGCTCAATAGTTTTTAAACTATTGATAATTGCAGCGAGCCAATAGGAGGTTGTTATTCTCGCGCGTTCATAAGCATCTTGCGCGAACGAACTGTTGATGTCTTACTTCAAGTTAGTAAAAAAAGTTGTAACAGTCAGACCAGAGACAAAATGTTCGAAACAATGTGAAGTTTGTTAAACATATCACTGCTACTTGTTTAGGGAATCCCCCGATTTAAATACTAAATCTAAACTAAATTATTACAGATAGCAAATCTCAACTTCAAAATTCATTTTTAGCTGCAGTTTCATTAAAAAATGCAATGCATAAATCGAATATCTTGTTTCAAATTCTGCGGACTTAAATTTCAATACAATTTTTATTTACTCGTTCTAACCGAAGTCTTTTCTGTTTTTTAAAAGAGTCTGAATGTTATGTAAATTAAAATCATCATCAAACTTGAAGCAGATAGACTACTTATTTAGGCTTCTAAATAAATTATCACGAAAGTAAGTTCATTCCATTGTGTAATCTTATAGTCATTCTTAATTTTGTTAAAATACAAGTAACTTAAATTCCGCAAGGAATGGAAATGAACGACTTGTTCAGGTAGAATAAGTATTTTTTGATATGTGAAACATAATCTATCTCGTTATGAAAAAATCAATAAAGTATCAGTTTACTGAAAACGAAAATTTATTTAAAAATTATTTTCCTAAAATTTTTTATTTTAGATATTGTTCAAAATGTTGCCCTGCATGTTCATCACATAATTCAGCGCGCCGCACAATGTTGCTTGACAGTTTCCGAAGAATGTCGGGGGTAATTAAGGCAAATGCTTCTTGTAGCCGATTAAGAAGTCCTTCCCCTTCTAGAAATAATTAATTGAAAACAATTCAAAACGATAGAAAGAAATTTGGATTGTTTCTAATCGTGTTTCTTAATCGTTTGTGCACGATTGGAAACGATTGAGTGTTGCAAAGTTTCAATCGTTTCCAATCGTTCCCAATCGGGCCAATCGGTAGTAAGATTTGGTGGTTATGAAGTGACAGTTTGATGGTAGCACTTTCGTCTTGCGGGAATCATTTGAAAACGTTTATTTACTTTTTTTCGAGGCAACATATTTTAAGCAATATGATCATGGACAAAATTAAATAAATGTTTTGTAATAATTTCCGCGAGCTGGAAGTGCTGTCATCAACAAATTTGCTAATGAGGTGGAATTTTTCCATCAAATTATTAATTTCATTGTCCATAATTTCATATAAAAAAACATGCAATTTATCAAATAAATTACTGAAAATATTTTAGTTACAGAACAATTAAAATTAAATGAGAGTAAAGGTATTCATATTCTTTCTCAACTTCTAATATCCTACAGATATTAGCATTTTCGCTTGTTAATTCGTCACCCTCTGTGCCAATATCACTCTCTCTTGGAAGATTGATAATTTTAATTGAAAATTCATCTCTGGTTGAAGATGTAACCACTTTGTTGAAAATCAATTAATCTTTTCTTGATGAAAGTTCAATTATTTCGTTGAAAATCGATATTTCGCATTTAAAAATTAAACTATTTATTTGAAAATGTATGTACTTTGTGGAAAATTTGACTTTTTTGTAAAAAAAATTCATTTTTATGGTTGAAAATTCATCTTTTTGGCATAAAATTCAACTATTCTTTTTCTTTGAATCTTTTTGGTTGGAAATGATTTTTTTGCAAATGAAAATGTAACTATTATTCCAGTTGACTGTTCCATAATTTTCGTTGGAAATTCATCCCTTTTTTCTGAACATGCTTTTTTTGCTAAAAATTTATTTATTTAATTTTTGGTAGAAAAATGATCTCTTTTAGTTTGAAATTCGTCTTTTGGTAGAAATTCATCTTCTTGGTCCAAAGTTCAATTATTCTGGTTAGAGATTCATCATTTCAGTAAGAGATTCATCTGTTTGATTTAAAATTCAACTATTTCAGTTAAATATTTACAATTTTATTCGAAAATTCATCTCTTCTTTTGTTTGGATAATCATTATTTTTCTTAACTTAGCATTTAATCATTTAAATTTTTGTTGCTATCTTTTTTAGTAAAAATTAATTTTTTGCTTGAAAATTCAACTATTTCAGTTGAATATTCATTGTTTTAGTTCAAAACACCTATGTTTCGTTAAAAAATTTTTTTACTAAAAATGTTAGTATACTGTTTTCGGTTGAAAATTATTATTTTTTTAGTTCAAAATTCAATTATCTGTTTGAAAATTATTTGGTTAAAAATACATGTATTTTGTTGAAAAATTGTATTTTTTTGTTGAATATTCACAATTTTATTTGAAAATTCATCACTGGTTGAAAATTCAACTTTTTTGTTGGAAATTTGTTTTTTCTTTGTTGAGAATTAATTTTTTCATTTGAAAGTATAACTATTTCATTTTTTTAGTAAAAAATTTATATTTTTAGTGGAAAATTTGAGTATTTGCCAAAAATTGATTTATTTGACAATGTTTTGCTCTGTTGTGTTGAAAGATGTTCATAATAAACGTCAGGAATTTAAATAAATGTTTGCGTTTTGCGGTAAATACGAATTTGTTACTTTTAGTTGGCCGGGAAAATTGAAAAACTCAGGGACTGGGAGCGAAATACTGGGTGAGCGCTCCAAGCGTTCCTGACGCACTCCTCCCCTGTTCATATTTTCCCAGTCTAAAGGCTCTTTTACACCTTCCGTCAATTAGTCGTCGACCGACAAACATATCGGAATATCCATTCACACCTTCGGAAAATTCAGTTTAATCTAGTAATAGTTTAGTTATATTCTAAAATTCACTGAAAGTTTATTAAAATATTATTAGATTTCACTGAATTTTGCGGAGGTGTGAATGGATATTTCGATACATTGGTTGGTCGACGACCGATTGAAGGAAGGTATAAAAGAGCCTTTAGGAACTAAAGGTCCGTTCGCGCTACCCGACGTAGGAAGAGTCGTGTGGAGAGCAGAGAGGGAATGGTCGTGGCTAGCCGAACACTAGGCAGCTCTCAACGCGTTCGGACCACGCGAACGCGTAGCAAACGGTTAGGCTACACTGTAAAAAATAATTTATGCGATTTTACAACTCAATAAATGGGTTCAGAAAAGCCCTAAAGCTGAAAGGAAAATATAACCTACAAAGTGTAAGATTTAAGTGATCACTGTAATTTCACAATGCGAAATATATAACTGCTTTATATTTTGTAATTTTGCCATGCAGTGGTATATTCCTTAATGCATAGCAAATTTCTACGTATGGTGGAAATTTATCATTCAGATCGGAAATTTACAAGATTGACGGTAAATATTCTTCTGAATGAAATTGGCGCGAGAATTCAAATGCATGAGGGAGAAGCTTTTTGTAATAAACCGTTCTCTAGCAAAACCATGTAAGTAGATTTAGGTTTATGCACAAAATTACCGAAGAAACTCTTCAAAATGTGTTTTTACACACCAAAAAATATATTTTATTTCGTAAAAACATTTTACTAGCCAAAACACATTTTTTTTCTATTCGTAAAAACACATTTTGAGAAATGTCTTCGACAGTTTTGTGTCAAAACCTTAGGTGATATAATAAGAGAACGGTTCATATTATTATCCATTTTAAAAAAGGTATTTCATACTGAAAATTTCAAAGATTGACAAAGAAATAATTTTTTTGAAACTGAAAATAATATAAAAGCTTCTTCCTCATCAAGAAATGATTAAAGAATAAATTGAATTATGATTGGAACTTTAATCATTGTTTCTTAGCACAAGTTTCCACCAGTTTTTGTGCTTATAAATAATTTTTTTATCAAAGAATATTGAACATTTAACGATGTAAGAAAACGAGATATTAAAAGTGCACAGAGAAACAAAGTACTAAAATACTAAATAATTTAACATACGTAAACATTTGTAATATTTCGCTTGTGTTTAAACTTTTTAATAATCTTACATGTTACATAAAAGAATTAACAAGTGATGTTTGGCAATAGCTTACTTCTTTAAAACGCCTCAGTTCTTCTAACGACTGTCTAAACCTGAATTAGTAGAAAACTACTAATTAAAATATGGTAAAGTCGTTTGCCAATTGCTTTAGTAAGCATTTCTACCAATTATAGTTTTCTTCCTAGCTTCTAGTTTTATACTAGTTCTGATTTAGAGAGATATCACTTATATTTTTTATAATACTATCGGATCACACTCTTCCACTAAGCTTGCTAGAGGTACTTCTATATTTTGAAATTCGGTGCCGCTCCGAAAAAGACATGTATATTTTACAAAATGAAGATTTATATGAGATGAGACTTTAAATAATTGCGATACTGAAAGCTTACGTCAAACTCAGGAAAAATTTGTCCGTGATCAAAACTTCATCCATAAAGCAGTATCCATTGGCAGTAATTAACTGTTGAATTTAGCGAATCTATCGCGTCAGCCTCGTGATGAAAACCGCGTTCGTGGAAAAATCATGCATATTAGTGCGCAGTGTCACTCCAGCAAACGTTGCTCGCGACATTATCGACATATTACAAAATTTCGGGGTTTGTTACCTCGCTCGAATGTTAGATAACCCTCGTTTTAAGGATAAATGCACAATTAGTGATATTTCACACTTGAAAGTTCTTTTAACATTAAGCTGCTTTTTTACATTGAGCTGTGTTTTTACCATTCAACAAATGGGTTCAGCTGCGCCCTGAAGTGCGCATTGCACTTTTACCTCGTTGTGTAAAATCCCAGCTCACGCTCCTACAATCTTACGTTTGCGAAGTAATTCTAGCCTTTGTACAAGAGGGTTTTCGCATAGCAGTGTAAAATCGCATAAATTATTTTTTACAGTGTAGCAGATGTGGACCTACGTCAGAAATCGTGTTCCAGGTCACCACTGCCGACCGCCTACTCGCCTACTCTTGCTCCCAGAGAGGTGCTCCCCGTCAGGCAGCATCAAACAGCTACACGAGAGCTAATCCTTGAAGAGGAGAAGAGTTTCTGCGTCGTGAACGCTCCTTGCACAATATATATTTCACCAGGTGGCGCTGCGTCACATTCTATACAGTTCAATACATAATATCAACTAATATCATTCTTGGGCTTTATTTGAACTTCAATTTTCAATTGTTATATTACATATGATCTGAAACAGTACTAATCATCTATCTTGTTTGAATTATAAACTATTAGTGTTTATATACGAGAACATTTGATGACTGAAGAAATACGGAACAACAAATGTTTTATAAATACAAATACTAAATATTGTCCTCCAAATGAAAACTTATAAGCTTCTCTCAGCATTTCAAGATTTTTTACACATGCTTTTGGTCACTTTCTAATTGTAAACAGATGAATTTAGAAGTACATACAGGCACAATGTTGTAATGGAATTTTTAACTCAATAAGAATTTACAAACTTATATAGTTTTCAACATCTTCAAAAATGAGTTCTCTCTCGTATTCCGTAAAGCATGATAGACTTGGAGCGTACATTATTCACTCTAATTCATTCAAGAAATGTGTGTTTAAAATTGTTTGAATTATCCATTTTTTAATATAAGTTAGGAAGGGTCTATTTGAATGAATTCAAGTTTGCACTTCGGAGAGACCAAGTGATTTGAATTCCAGAAATTAACATTGGATTTATATGTAATGTATTATCCTCAGTTTCAGTATAATGAACTGAATTGAGTGTAATATAGATTCTGTGATATACAAATTTAAAATAGAATTAATGTGTTAAAACAATTAATTATATTGAATAAATTGAAAATTTGAATTCAATGAAGATGAAATAAATGTTAGTATGACTTTAATAATTCTACTAAATTCTATTATATTTCTCAGAAAATTTTATCTTTCAAAGTGTATTGACAGGAATAGCAGTTGCTTCTTTCTAATATACTGTTTCTGATATAAGAAAAAGAATGGAAAATCAGGTATTCACAGGAATTGCATTTTTCAATCCTATTCTATTCAAACCTTCTTACCGGGATTCTGCCCAAGGAGAAAAAGTTTCAATCAAAAAGTGAATCTTTCAACCAAGTAGTTTTTAAACAAACTTCTTGAATTTGTAAGCCAAATAGGCGAATTGTCTCGAAAACAGTCGCATTTTCAACCCGATGATGATAATTTTCGACACAACCATAAATCACAAAAACATTGTTCTGCGTTCACTAAAATGATGAATGTTGTGACAGAAAAATTGATTTTTAACAAGCAACAATCATTACCTAGCAAGTAAATCAATTTTTCAGTAGTATATACACCAGAGCTTCGTTATATGCTCAATTTCGGGGGTTGCCTGAAAAGAACCTTGCGCATATATCGCCAGCAGCGAAACGTAAACAGGCAGGGCCGCCTCAACCGTCTGCATGACATTGCGCAATCTACTTGACTGCGGAGTAATGAAGTGCTTCCCTTCATAGGCGGAGTCGCAACCGTCTCTCACCCTGCCCCCTGAGAAACTGTGGGGACGAGCAATTCTAGGAATTGCTAATATCGCCTGCAGTCGCGCGAGCATATAACGAAGCTCTGGTGTAGTCACATTTTCAAACTTTTTACTAAAATAGATGAATTTTTGACCAAAAATATTCCTTTTGAACAAAGAAATTCACTTTCACATGAACTCTCTAACTCTGAATTAGTAGAAAACTATTAATTAGTAGTAGTTTTCTACTATTTCAAATAGTGCCGATGACTTACTGCTAATTAGTAAAAATCTACTAATTACATAAGTAAGAATAACTGACCAAATGAATTGGTAACTGTATTTACTAAAGGAATTGGTAATGGTACTACCAAATGAATTGGTAAATGTATTGCAAGTTACTATTTTAAACGGTAGTTTCAAGTAAATTCAAAAACTGATTTTACTACGAAGAGAATTTAATTGCAGTACAATAATAAACTACTAAAGTCGGATTAGATACGATTGAAAAAATGTTACTTCAATCTGAGCTGTAAACATGATAGTAATAATAAAAACGAAAATATTAATAACCTCATAACGTTAGCAAGTTCTACAAAACAAAAACAATTGCAAAGTCGTAACTGTTTTTTTTATCTATAGATAAAACTATTTAAACATAATGCAATAAACGAAAGAATCGCATATAATAATCTTCAAAATATGAAAAATGATTTCCATTTTCTGTAAAAATAGCAACAATGTGTAATATGGTGTCTACCCTAATCCTGAAAAAAAATTATCTGACAATTTCAGGTTTCATACAGATATCTCAAGTTTTTTCCATGTATAATTTTTTTTGCAGAACGCAACCATTCAAATATTTATCATTTGTTAAAACAATTGACTCTGAATATGTTTACAGTTTCGCAATTTTTTTATACATATTTTTTTCAGTTTCGGGGGGTTAAAGTAATATTTTTAATTTAGAAAGCTGTGCCAAATTATATTACAAAATATTCTTAAATATATTGGCACTAATGAATAATCAAATAATAAAATGATATTAAAAACATAATTAACTGTTTCTTGAATTTGTCTCTACGGTCTATGAATTTAAATAATGAATAAAACATTTTTTTATTGTATCTTCTTCTACTTAAAACTCAGTGCATATTTGGGTCAAATTAATGTGGGTCTTGTATTAAATTAAATTTCAACCGTTTTAAATTCCAAAGAGTTGAAATTTGAACAAAAAATATTAAATTTCTACCAAGAAAATATCAATTTTCAACGAAATGCATAAATTCTCAACGAAACAGTTGAATTTGGAACTAAAAAAGATCAGTTTTCAACAAAAATGTAATAATTACATTTGAACTCAAATGATGAATGTTTGACTGCAATAGATAAATTTGTTATCAACAATATAATGTTTCAAAGAAGAATATTAATTTTGAAATATAATGAATAATTTTCTATAAAAAAATACATTTATTTTAAAGAAAAGAAATTAATTTTAAACTAAAAATGACAATATTTCAACCAAATAGATTAATGTTCAGCAGGGCCGGCCTTAGGAATTTGGGCACCCCGGGCGAGGATAGAAATCAGCGCCCCCCTCTCTGTTTCAAAATTGATTAAATTTTTTGAGCTAGATAAAATCAATGAAATGACAAATTTGAAAAGTATTGGAGTTTTTGTTATAAACAATTGCGGTACAGAAATAGTCAGCATGAAATAATTAATACAATTTTGTGCTTTGTTGATAAGTCAAGAATTTATATTCCACATGATATACACATACAAAATATTATACAGACTATACAAAATATATACAAAAGATAAACAAAAGATACAGAATTTGGCGATATTAGACACAATGCCCTAAGAAAAGTTGATCCTTCGAGCCTTTACTTGCACTAACTCATTAATGAGTTCAGAGAAATCCAATAATTGGGATGCTTCATTATTAACAACATCTCGAGAGAGTTCAACCTATCGTCTATCATGGTTGATCTCAGATATGTTTTTATCAATTTAAGCATCAAAAAATTTCGTCCTGCAGTTGCAACAGAGACAAGGGTTCTCAGAAGGATTCGTAATGCTATACGAATAGATTGGGGAAAGTATCATCTAAATTATTTTGAGCTTTGAAATTTAAAACAGCTATTGGGGTTTCCGCGATGTCCGGTAGCACGTATTTCAAGCGCAGAAACTCATCACAGAGATCTTTTCCATAACCATCGCTGGCATCACCGTGAGTAAGTTCTTCTTCTAAATCAGAGCATAGTTGTTTTAAACGATGCTTTTCGAGAATGTCTTTCAAATTGTACAGAAATTACCATATCTTATTATGATCTTCCAATTGTTTGCATAGTTCTTACATTGATGCAAGTGCAATATCTCACAATGCATAAAAATATTTCACTTTGAAATTCAGTTCTGGATCGTCTACTAGTTCATCATGTGCTTCATATTCAAACTGCTTGTTCTTAATTCGCGTACGTCCGTTTTTTCGAAACCCGGTTTTACTTCCAAATCTTCCGCAATTTCTTTCGTTGTTATCAATGCGCTTTCGAAACCTTGATTGCGGTAATCTTCCAAATATTTCTGACTTGAATCTAACAATTTGGTGACTAGTAAAAGATCCGCGAAAGAGTTCTGCACCGATTTGCTAAAAATATTTACTTGAAACAGAATCTCATATCAGACAACTATTATTGCTACAGTGAATTCAAACTTAGTGATTCGAAGAGCAACCCGTGCAGAAAATGCCCTAATATTCCCTACATTAAACAGGGAACTGGTCGGGTGTTATAAAGGGTAACCTGACTAGAAAATACTATGCATGTTCTTGCCAGGGGTTGGTAGGGTTCCCTCTGTTTGCTTTCTAGAGAATCACAGGCAAGTTTAGAATGGTCCTCATTTCGAATTTCGACAGGCACTACTTAAATACGAAAGGTATTTTCCTAAATTTGACAATATCTTATGCTCCAAAAGTTTGAAGCATCGTAAGGTTGGTGGCTATAAGTCTCTTATTATTGGTTTCGGTGAATTTAAATAAACGAAGTAAATTATAATTTACGGTGGAATCATGGAGAGAAGAAGGGCATTAAACGAAATAAGGATTGAAAGAGATGAATTTTAAAATAAAAAAGGTTTTTTCGTCCAAAGAGAAGAATAATGACAACCGATTTATTGAAGTTTTGAGCAAAAAATACGAAGTTTCTACGTATCAGTTGAATTTTCATCTCGAAAATTTGAATATTTAACAAAAAAGTTAATTTCGAACTCAACAGTTTAATTTTTTATCAAAATCTGGTTGAATTTGTTACTAAGAAAGGTGTTTGTGTCATGGAAGAAGAACAATTTTAACCAAACTGTTCATGTTTCAAGCCAAAAAGAAAAATTTTCTACAAGGCAGTTGAATTTTCAACCCGAAAATATGAATTTCCAACAAAAAAGTTAATTTCCAACTCAATAGTTTAATTTTCTACAAAAATACAGTTTTAACTAAGAAAGATGTTTAATTAAGGCCGTTCACATCGAAAAAACCGATCTGACCGTAGCACGGATTGAATGTCGGTTTTTCGACATTCGAAGTGCGTCCAATGTCGGTTCGAAAACGGATCGATTTTGTTTTGCACACGTCTATTGTTTATCCAAGATAATAACAGTGCATGCAAGGATATAACAAATATTCATTTCATCACTTACTGTATCCTGATAGAAATTTCTTGAAAGCACTTGCACTTTCTTGTGTTTCTTTCTCAGCCAAGAGTTTTATTTTCCGATTCTGTGCACCGAATAATTTTTCAAGTGGTAACGACATGGTTTTGATCAAAACGAAAATTAAAATTTTTCATCCTGTTCTTTACATCTTATAACTCTGTCCATGTTCAGTATACTAATGAGAGATGAGACACAACCAAAATGAGTATAGCTCTTGCATTTTCATAAATTGGAGGTACTTAAAAGTAGATTCAAGACTAAATTCACCCATAGAAATTCAGAAACTTGTTGCAAATTTTAGGATGAGAACCTAATATCAATTCCAGAAAATTCATCCATATAGGTACTTTATATCTATGTTTCATCAGAAATATTCTCAAATCCTGTTATAAACCGTGAATGAAGGTGTCTAGACTTATGAAGAGGGCGTATATGTAAATACTTAATATAAGACAGTACAGAGTGATTCGTAATTTCGGCGCCCCTCTAGAGCTGCTCGCCCAGCCCTAAGGCCGGGCCTGAATTCACGTTGAGTGGTCATATCGTAATTGCAACAAGTTTGTTTATGCAGCATTAAAAAATAAAAAAACAAAGTGAGCGGCATTGAAGTTGGGCCCCTGCATGTTGGCAACCCGCTAATGGCGGCTTCAAGTGGGTTGCCAGCCTGCAGGGGCCCGTCTTGAATGACAGCAACTTTGTTTTTTTCTTCTTTAATGCTGAGAAAGCAACTTGTTGCAATTATGGCATGACCATTTAACGTAAATTTTAACGCATTATTATAAGTGCAACAGTTTACATATTTATTTTGCTTCTTTTAATAATTATAATGCCATATTACTTTACCATAACGCTGTAGCGTAATGCTTGCGTTCGGCCGGTCCGCCAGGTAAATATATTCGAAAATTCAGGTCGTTATAAACCCCCATCTATAAGCAAGCAATAATGAATTGATTAATCATCAATGGAGTAACTAATGAATTACTCCGATGTGCAATTATCTGATCTCCTCGAATCTGCTTTTGTTTTTCGATGCAGACCATGGACCAAAGTAAACCATTCGCCAACAATGAATAATGTTACAATCTCTAAAATTGCGCAAAACATCAATCGATGAAATTTTTATTAGCTGATAAAATTTGGAAATGATATAATTGAAAAAAATGGGAAAAAAGGATTAGGAAAATCGGCCAATATTCTCAATGTTGAAGGCAATCTTAAATAAAATGCAAAATTACCAAAACTCCCAACAGAAATTGAACGGGTTAACCGATTTTTTTTCTATCTTTTTTTAATCGTCTCGTAATTATGTACCCAGGAAAAAAGAAACGATAGAACTGGAGCGCCTTGAAATGTGTATCTCAAAATTCCAGATTGAGAAAGTTGCATTTCAATTGTTTTTTTGACTCTTTGAAGTTTGAATTGGTCAGCTATTAAATGTGCAAAGCCACATTCGGAAATGTACTCGTTCTATCGTTTCATTCTGACATTCCGAATAGGAGAACATAACCTCAAAAAACTAACTTAAGTTGATGTCAAAGTGAATGGTAAAGTGCAGATTCAATTTAACAGAAACGAATCTGCATCATACAATTGATGATTGATGAAGTCCGATGAATTGTATAATGCAGATTGCGCTCCCTTACGAAAAGATATGACAGGGAAAAAATGACAGGTGTGTCATTTTTTCGCTCTCATTTTTTCGCGACCACAAGAAAATGACAGGCAAACGACAGCTGAAAATGACTGGCCCTAATTGGCCATAATTTATAATAATATTGTGTAACATTATAAATTCTCGAATACTTGCAGACTTATTTGAACTTTCCTATAAAGCTTAAAGAATCATTAGCAAGAGAAAATTATTATGGGAATTTTCATGATGAAACACCTTTCTGTAGCATGTTGCTAATTCCGAATTATCTTCAAACACATAAATTGTGGAATGTGTTCGATTTGCCATTTTAATGCCTTCTTCTCCTTACAAAGGACTAAACTTCAGTACCACGGGCAACAGTTTCAGATTATTTTCAACTTTCTTCATCCCCCAAGAAGTTCAATGCGTGCTCTTAATTCCATGATCCAACAAAGAATGGTCTCGCCACGCGCATCTAAAAAAAAGTGAACCAATCAAAGGGTCCGTAGGTTGCGCGTGGCGGAACCATTCTTTGTTGGGTCATGGAATTGGAGCACGCAGTCAACCCAGTCAATTTGTTAAGGGAATGAAGAAAGTTGAAAATAGTCTGAAATTTTTGCCCTTGGTACTTAAGTTTAGCACTTTGTAAGGATAAGAAGTCTTTAAAATGGCAAATCGAACACATTCCACAATTGATGTGTTGAAAAGATAATCCGGAATTAGCAACATGCTACAAAGAGGTGTTTCATCATGAAAATTTCCATACTAGTTTTATTTTGCTAATGATTTTTTAAGCTTTACAGGAAAGTTCAAATATTTGAACTTTCCTGTAAAGCTTATAATTGAACGATATTATAATAAATTATCGTTTCCCTGTCATTTTCTTGTGGTCGCGAAAAAATGACAGGGAAAAAATGACACACCTGTCATTTTTTTCCTGTCATATCTTTTCGTAAGGGCTCTTCATTATTGAATTGTAGTGAATCGGGATTGGGTGCGAGTAAATTTGAATAGTAAAGCGCAGATTGGTAGGAACTTAAATGAATTGGATTTTAAAGATTCAACATTGTCCATCATAAGAAACCTATTTTATAAATATGTAAATAAAATCTTAAAATAAATAAATATATTAAAATAATTTAATATAAATATTTAAATTACAATATTTAAATTGTAATAAAATTTACATACATATGTTTGTGAAATGCAAGTTTATGTAAATAGTAAATTTTTCAATAAATTATAATAAATTAAATAAATCTCTGAGTATAAAATATTTCCGATTGTAACAAAGGATAAATACATATATACTGTAGTTTACATCCGTGCAAATTTTTCAATTAAAAAGTTAATAAACTACTTTAATTATTGAAAAGGCGGAAATCGTCTTTGAAAAAGTTAAATTTGTAAATGCGCATTGTTTTAAACATAGGTAAATAAACGTAATACAGTTGCAAGATCAAAAATAGTTTATTTTTCATTTTCAATAAGTCACAAAGAGTCATGCACCATCAACCAAATTATATGACATTCGGAGGTTTATAAACGAACGTTTTGTCTTCAAATCCTAATAAAATAATTTTAGAAGAGACATTTTTAAAGGGTATTATTATGATAATAACTTTTCACGAGCAGTGTATTTTTAATTAGAACGTATAACCCGTTAAATTTAGCAATGTCGATCCGGAATTCACGATCTACTCCAATTTCACCCCATGGAACAGTATGAAATAACTGTCCGATGTAAAATTACTATGTCTGAATATGGAAATTATCCGATCAGTGTGGCACGCAGTAAATTTACGTCAGTGAATAAATTTGAATTTAACGCTTTTTTTGGTAAAGTTGCAGTATCTAGTATAATTTCACACGCGGGTAGTATTGTTACGTCTGGGCATCCTGAAAAATTACAAACAGGACATAAATCGACAAACTGACAGAAAGAGATGGTGCGTTGGACTTTTTCATAAAATTACGTCTCAAAGCCTCTAATATTGCTCGGATAGTGATGAGTTATATGTGAATGAAAGAATATGTCTTTTTTATTCAAAAAAATACCTAAGAAAAGTGATATGTGCTTTATTTACCCTGCTAGAGTGTCTTAAAATTTATAACCTCACGAACATAACCTCAAAATTGAAATTTGGCCCTGGAAATTTACGTCCTGCATTTTTTTTACAAAAGTGTGTAAACTTACATCGTTGCACGCAGATCGAATAATTTCCATCGTTGTACGATGTAAAATTATTATTTTCGACATTCGACTCTGAGCGTGCTCTGAGCGCGAAGGGGTGCTCAACTATTTTATTCTGAATTTGCAAAATTTTTTGACATGAATGCGCATTAATCTATTTTGCGGCTTACCGGTGATCAGCTGACGACCCTCGCTGTTGTACCGTACAGTGTACAAACTGTTTTAATTATGAATGTGCGAGGAGTAGTTCTTGATGAGAACAATAAATCCATTCGAGATGGAAATAAAATTTTATGTGAGATTGATGAAGCAAACGGTACGTATATCAATAAATTGAGTTTGTAAGGATTTTAAGCTAAAGATATAGTCGTAAACGTCGTAAACAATAACACTATATAATATATTTGGAAATATATTATGATTTTACTTATATCGATCTTCTAGCAAATTTAAGTAGTGGAATACCATTTCCTAATAATGAAGGTGGTACGAAATCATAATTATTTTTATTTCATTATGTAGTAAATTTTGTCAAATTTTTTTTACATTTATTTTCTGGTAATTAACACTTATATTTACTTCAGGCGCCTCACATGCTTGTCATGTATTGTTTCATTGAAATTTTTGATAGTTAAGTAGAAGATATAAATACTAAGGAATGTTTTTCTACATCCAAATGTTTATAATTACAAACAAAGATTTGTTAGAGATTTTTTGTTTGTAATAATAAACATTTACTTGTAGAAAAACGTTCCTTAGTATCTTTTATTTAATCCATCAAAATTTGAACTTGATATCTTATTTCGCTTGGACATGGGAATGGCGAAAAAAAGTAGGCAAAAAAAATGTTGAGGTTATTAGAGCATGCCTAAAAAGCACTTATTTTTACAGCTGGTTCTAGTCAAAGGTATGGAGTTGAAAACATTGAGGCCTACGGTAGGCAACATTTATTGAACTTGATATTACCTTCATACAAGCTTAGAAATGCCGTAAGTAGAATTATTATGTAAAATAATACAGTAATTGTCTTATTTGCAGCTACCTCCAACAAATCTGATGTTGTTGTGGAGCTAACAAGCAACATTGGTAAGGGACCGTCCTTAAATTGAAGGGCCGGATAATACAACTCACCGAGCGCTCGAAATGACGTAAAAGTATTGTCCAACTTGATAAAAAATGGAAATCGCAAATTTCCATTAAAAAGAAATATGACTCGACGCGGCTTGTCAAGGCGCATCTTTTTTCTTTTAGGCATTTTTTTGCAAAATAATTAGTTTTGAAAATAAAAAATGAAAACTAATTTTTTTTCGCCCGAATAAACGCAATAAAATCAATGTTTAATAAAACTTGAACTGCGGTTTCTCGGAAACTAATCGACTAAATCACTTGAAATTCAAACTGCAAGTTCATGACTCTTTACAGAAGCCAATGATATGAATTAAAATATCGTAGCGATCTATGGTTTAATATTTTCGATCGATGTATCGATCGGCCCGGAAAACCGCGTTTTTCACATTTCACGTAGCGAGGAAGTTTTTCATTTCACGAGTCTCGCCAAAAAGAAACATATCTCCATGGTCGTCAACATTTGGCCAAGTTTTGGGCCAAATTTGACATCGATCCGATGAAAATGGTAGGAGCTACGGATTTTTAAAGAAAAGCGTCAGCGCACGAGGCCGGAGAATCCCGACGCACAGTGGGCTGAATCGAGAATTCACTATTTGAAATCACCCACAGCCTACAATTCTTAACCGATTTTAAATTTTAACTTATTTAGTAATTATTCAACCAGTTCTCGCTTTACAGGGGGAAACATTACTTGAACAAATAAAAATTGTTTTAATAATCACCAAATATCCTTTAAAAATATATTGCACTCAACATTCTTTGATTGTGTAATTATTCCCAGAAAATAATAAATTTTTACGATTTTTGGAAGAAAAAATTGTTTAAACAATTGAAAATTATTTAAATAATTAGCAAATATGTTAAACAAGAACTACAACCCTTGACATTCATCAGCTTTTTTATAATTTATTCCGAAAGATAATAAGTTTTCACGATTCACAGGAAAAAAAATTGTTTAAAAAAATAATAATTATTCAAACAATTGAACTTATTTAAAATTATTCAAAATATACTTCAAAACTCGTCACTTATCTATTAAAAATAATTCATGTTGAAAAAATTTCAAAAAATACCATTTTTAGCATGAATTTGATAGAAAACTAATATTTTGAATTTTTTTAGGGCATTTTCGGGGCACAATAAAAGAGGATTTTGAGTGTCAAAATTTAAAGTTATTGGATGGAAATTATTCCTTGAATACTCCTCAAGAGGACTATACTTTAATTCACAAAAAGTTTATAACAAGTACTTCTTTTTTCCATTTTTTTGAAAATCGAGCTTTTCCCATTTAAAAC
>CAKNXH010059828.1:9210-54294 GCA_932178445.1 Andricus quercusramuli | reverse complement strand
TTTTTTTTTATGGCTGATGTTGCGATAATGTTGACTTTTGGCGGTAATTTTCAAAAGTACCTTTTTTGTCCAGATATTCTAATTTTTCATACAAGTTTTAGATTCAAAGTAGATAACGTTTTTTATCGCCTAATTAGTGATCAATGCAGTTCACCTTGAACAGTTTTATTGCGCTTCTATAGAAGCAGATTATTGAAAATATACAGTCTTCACACTCTTTAAACTTTTCCCCTTTTCTAAAGAAATTCCTCTTTTTCTCCCTATTTTCAAGAAACTTCTCTTTTTCGCGTTAATGCGAACGTTGAAAATTTACCTTTTCTTGTTGAAAATTGATCTTTTTGGTGCAAAAATAAACTGTTTAAAAATTTCTTTTTTTTTTAATTCATATATTTTCTTAAAAATTAGGGTTTTATTGCAGAAACTTAATCTTTTTGGTTGAAAATTCAGTTCTTTGATTTAAAATGTAACTGCTTTCTGGAAAATTATTTTTTTTGTTTGTTCAAAATTCGTCTTTTCGGTTTGAAAAATTTATTTCTCTATTTAAAAATTTGTTTTTTGGTTCGTTGTAGATTCATCCTTTTAATTGAAAATTTATTTCTTTGGTTAAAAATTTATTTTCTTGTTGAAAAATTGATCTTTTTGGCTAAACATTATTTTTTCAACTGCAAATTGATTTTTTTAGTTGAAAATTCAACTATATTAGATTTGAAAATTCTTCTTTTTGAGTAGAAAATTAATTTTCCTGGTTAAAATATAATCTTTTTTCTACGTTTAAAGTTAATTTCTTGAACTGGAAATTTAGCAAGTCCATTTTTGTTTGAAAATTTACCTTTTTGGTGCAAAAATAAACTATTAAAAAATTTTTGTGGAAAATTCATATATTTTGTTAAAAATTCGATTTTTATTGCAGAAACTTAATCTTTTTGGTTGTAAATTTAGTTCTTTAGCTTAAAATTCAACTGCTTTGTTGAAAATTCTTTTTTTTCTTTGTTCAAAATGAGTATTTTTAGCTGAATATTTAACTATTCCAGTTTTTGTTCAAGATTCGTCTTTTCGGCTTGAAAACTAATTTCTTTTGGTAGAAAATTAATCTTCTTGATTGAAAATTAATCATTTTGGTTGAAAATTTATTTCTCTATTTAAAAATTTGTTTTTTGGTGCGTTGTTGATTCATCCTTTTAATTAAAAATTTCTTTGTTTGGTTGAAAATTTATTTTCTTGGTGAAAAATTGAACTTTTTGGCTAAACATAGTTTTTTCAACTGCAAATTTATTTTTTTAGTTAAAAATTCAACTATATTAGGTTTGAAAATTCTTCTTTTTGAGTAGAAAATTAATTTTCATGATTAAAATGTAATCTTTTCCCTTGAAAGTTGACCTATTTTGTTGAAAATTCGTATCTGTCAAAGAAAATTAATTTTTGGTGTGAACATTAATCTTTTTGGTTAAAAATTAATTTCTTTGATTGAAAATTAATTTTTGGAACTGAAATTTTATCTTTTTTTAGTTGAAAATTAAACTATATTCGGTTTAAAAATTCGCCTTTTTGAGTATCAATTTAATATCCTTTATTAAAAATTAATATTTTGGTTGAAAATTTATTTCTTTAGTGAAAAATTTAATTATTTTGTTGAAAATTCGTTTTTCTACATTTAAAGTTAATTTCTTGAACTGAAAATGTAACTAGTTCTTTTTTGCTTAAAACTTTACCTTTTCTACTTGAAAATTTATCTTTTTGGTGGAAAAATCAACTGTTTGAAAATCACTTTTTTTGTTGTTGAAATTTCATATATTTTGTTAAAAATTCTGTTTTGTTGTTAAAAATTAGTATTTTTAGCTGAAAGATTAGCTATTCCATTTTTGGTTAAAAATTCGTCTATTCGGTTTGAAAACTAATTTCTTTTGCCAGAAAATTAATCTTCTTGGTTGAAAATTAATCATTTTGGTTGAAAATTTATTTCTCTATTTAAAAATTTGTTCTTTGGTTCGTTGTAGATTCATCCTTTTAATTGAAAATCTTTTTGCTTGAAAATTTACCTATTTTGTTGAAAATTCGTATCTGTCAAAGAAAATTAATTTTTTGTGTGAAAATTAATCTTTTTGGTTAAAAATTAATTTCTTTGCTTAAAAATTAATTTTTTAAATAGAAAATTGATCTTTTTTAGTTGAAAATTCAACTATGTTTGGTTTAAAAAGTCGTGTTTTTTAATAGAAATTTAATCTTCTTTATTAAAAATTAATCTTATTTCTTGAAAATTTATTTATTTGATAAAAAATTTAGCTATTTTATTGAAAATTCGTTTTTTTACGTTGAAATTTAATTTCTTGAACTGAAAATTTAACTAGTCCATTTTTATTTGAAAATTTACCTTTTCTAGTTAAAAATTAATTTGATGGAAAAATAAACTGCTTGAAAATTAATTTTTTTTAGTTGGAAATTCATATATTTTTTAAAAATTCTGTTTTTATTGCAAAAACTCAATCTTTTTGGTTGAAAATTCAGTTCTTTGGTTTAAAATATAACTGTTTTGTTGAACATTCTTTTTTTGTTGTTGAAAATTAGTATTTTTAGCTGAAAATTTAACTATTCCATTTTTTGTTAAAAATTCTTTTTGGTTTGAAGATTCATTTCTTTTGGTAGAAAATAAATCTTCTTGGTTAAAAATTAATCATTTTGCTTGAAAATTTGTTTTTTGTTTCTTTGCAGATTCATTCTTTTAATTGAAAATTCATTTCTTTGGTTAAAAATTATTTATTTGTGTTTAAACATCAAACTTTTTGGTTGAAAATTAACTTTTTTAACTGAGAATTTATCTTTTTATGGCCAATGGCAGTTTATTGCAAATGCACAGACTTCGCAGTCTTTGCCCTTATCCCCTCTTTTTTCTCCCTATTTTCAAGAAACTTCTTTCTTCCCTTAAAGATGAACTGAATTAATAGATGCTAATAAGAAAATCCAATTATTTTTTATTGAGAATTCTAATTTTATTATTTTCGTTCATAATTCGTCTCTTTTGGTTAAAAAGTCTACTGTTTGGTTAAAAATTAATTTTTTATGTGTGGAAAATTCAACTATTTTGTCGAGAAGTCATATTTTTTGTTGAAAATTCAACTATTTAGTTTAAAATTCGCTTTTTTGGCTTGAAAACTTCAAAATTTGGTTTGGAGAATCAACTATTTTGTTGATAATGCTACTATTTTGTAGAAAATTCGTCTTTTGTTTGAAAATTCAACAGTTTGTTTGACATTTTTTTTCTTTCTCGACTGAAAAATCATGGTTGGAAATTCCACTCTTTTCTTAAAAATTCGTCTTTTTAGTTTGAAAATTCATGTCTTTTTAATAAAAATTCAAATCTGAGTTAAAGTTGTACTATTATGCTTAAATCCATTTTCTTTTTTTCATGGTACATCATTTTAATTAAAAACTAATTTAATTAGTTGAAAATTAATCTTGTTGGTAGAATATTAATTTAATTTTTGGTACTAATGTCATATTTTTTAAATGAAAATTCCACTATTTGGATGAAAGTTGAACTACTTTGTTAAAAAATTAATTTCTTTGCTTAAAATTGTTGAAAATTCGTTTTTTTTGGTTGAAAATGAATTTATTTACTGGAAATTTAACTACTCCGTTTTTTGTCGAAAATTGATCTTGTTTGATAGACATTGTAAATTCATCTGATTGAAAATTTAACTATTTTGTTGATGAACAATTGAACATTCTTCTATTTTGTTGAAAATTTGTCTTTTTGGTACACACGAGGTTTCAAATATTTCACAACAATTTCACAAAACTTTCAAAAGATTTAAACGATTTCAAAGATTTTAAAAAGGGTACAGTACACCAGATTTCAAAGATTTTAAAACATTTCGAAGATTTTAACGATTTAAAAAGGTTTCAAAACATTTTAGAGGCTTCGAAAAGATTTCAAATAATTCATTGATTTCAACGAATAAAAAAGATTTCACAAACAAAGATTAAAGAAAGCTTTCACAGATATTTCAAAGATTTCATAACAATTTCAAAAGATTTCATCAAGATTTCAAGGATTTTAAATATTTTACAAAAATTTAAAAAGATTCCACTCTGTGTTTTTGAGTGTACACCAAATTACAAAACATTACCAAAGATTTCAAATGGTTTCAAAATACTTGAAATATTTTAAAATATTTAAAAGGATTTTGAACATTTTACAAAGATTTAAAAAAGACGTGTACGCCAGATTTCATATATTTCACAATTCCACAAAGTTTTTAAAACTTTAAAAATATTCAAAGGATTGCAAAGATTTGAAAAAGGGTGCACCAGATTTCGAAGATTTAAAAACATTTCCAAGATTTTAACGATTTCAAAAGTTTTCAAAACATTTTACAAGATTTGAAAAGATTTCACTGGGATTTCAAATAATTCAATGATTTCAACAAATAAAAAAGATTTCAAAAGCAAAAATTTCACAAATATTTCAAAAGATTTGACAAAGATTTCGAAGATCTCACAAAAATTCCGAACATTTCTTAATGATTGCAAGGATTTCAAAGATTTGAAAAAGCGTGGACACCAGATTTTAAAGATTTCGAACATTTCCAAAGATTTTAAAACTTTCAAAAGATTTCAAAAAGGTTATAGTAAACCAGATTTTCAAAATTTCAAAAGATTTCACACGGATTAAAAATATTTTAATGATTTCAAATGAATACAAAAGATTTCACAAATGTATCAAATATTTCATAAAAATTTCACAAAGATTTAAAAATAATACCAGAATTCCAAAGATTTTAAATATTTCAAAGGAATGCGAAAATTTTCATAAACTTTAAAGAAAGATTTTCTTATTAGTTATTTATATTTATTGTTTATTATTTATTTAAATTTACTATTTATCAATAAATAAATAAAAATTTAATTTTCATATAAGAAAGCTTTCACAAAGATTTCAGATTTCAAGGATTCTAAAGATTTCAAACATTTTACAAAAATTTAAAAAGATTTCAGAGAAATATCAAGATTTCACAAAGATTTTAAGTACTTCAAGAGATTTCAAAACGATTTTAAAGATTTCAAAGACGACTTATGTTCGCAAAGAATTAAGAATTTGTTTATTTATGGTTCTGCTTTTTTTAAAAATGGTTGTCCAATAAAAAATGAAATGGCTCATTTTTACATCTATAACCCTGATTAATTATAGCTTTTTTATTTTGGAACATATTAATAATTTGTCAACTTGTTAAAAAAAATAGGAGATGCCGTTGGAGAAGATGGGATGCGGTATCAGGAAGCTCTTACCTATCGCGTTGTCCAGGTAAATGGAGCAACAACTGGATCCGAGATGGATATTCAGGGAAATCAAGCCGGAGGAAATACCGTTCAGGTTTTAACGTCGCCTCTCAACGGCCAGTTTTACGTCATAGGAAATGCGAATGATGTTTTCACTACAGCTCAAACGTCCAGGTCGCTCGCCCCGAGATCAGCAACTCTTCAATTGGAAACGCCGAGAGCGTCCTCTACGGGACTAAAGAAGGTTTGTAGACGATTTATTTATTAATTTTGAACTCTATTTTTGGCTAACAATTAAATTTGAGTCATTTCACTTAACCCGGGCCTCGGACGCACCAGACTATTGACAATATTTGACCGGGAAGAAACCGTGAATTTTTTAACATGGAACGGGAAATTTTTTAAAGAATTATAATAATTCTAATTTAAAAATAAATAATTATAATAATAAAAATAATTCGGATTCAGAAGAAAGGAATTTAAAAGAATCCCTCTTCCAAGTCAGAATTCGTCACAATTTTAAAGTTCCCTCTTATAAATTTTATATAAAGAAAGTACTTCAAGCAGTTTTCAGAGTAGTAGTTTCAAAAAGACATTGAAATAGTTATGAAATTGAAAAGGCTTTAACAACATTTTCAACAAAACGTAGATTTTTGGAAAATTTTGTAACAAAATTTAGAAGCTTTTTGAGAATTTTTGAGAAAACAGAAAAAAACTGTTCTTAAGATTCAAGGGGAAATTTCATATGATTTTATATTTTCTTTAAATGAATTCTGAAAGAAAATTGAGAAAGATTTCAAAACATTTAAATTATTTCCTTTTTTCGATCTAATATATTTTCTAAGTTTTAGATTTTGAATGATTTTTTATTTTGGAAAATTATTTTAAGAGAATGTTCAGATTTCAAAACATTTCAAAAGGTTTCCGAAATTGTCAAAGAAGAATATGAAAGATTTCATGGCGATTTTTGTAATTTTGCAGAATTAAAAAAGTGTCAGGAAAATTCGAATAATTTTAAAAGATATTTAGAAGGTTTAGAAGTTATGAAAGTATTAAAAAAATAATTTTCTGAGGATTTGTGGGAAAATTTCAAATGTGTTTTTCATTTTGAAAAATGAATTCTAAGAAAATGTTAAAAGATTTGAAATATTTTAAATGATTTCCTAAAATTTCGAAAAAGAAGATTTTAAAACAACATTTTTTAATTTGGCAAGATTAAAACCTTTTTTTTCAATTCGAGTAAGTTTAAGAGATATTTAGAATTTTTGAAACGATTAAAAAATAATTGAAACTTGTAAATATTTCCAAATATTTTTGAAAAGGTTTATATTTCGAATGATTTTTTATGTTGAAAAATGAATTTGAAGAGAATCTTTAAAAAGATCTTAAAACATTTCAAAAGGTTAACGAAATTTTTAAAGAAGAATCTAACAGATTTTATGACAATTTTTTTAATTTTGCAGAATTTAAAAAAATTGAAGGAAAATTTGAATATTTGTAAAAAAGATATTTAGACGGTTTAGAAGTTCTAACAAGATTCAAAAAAGAATATTCTTAAGATTCATGGGAAAATGTTAAACGTTTTTTTTTTATTTTGAAAAATAAATTTTAAGAGAATATTGCAAAACATTTCAAATGGTTTCTAAAATTTTCAAAGAAGAATCTGAAAGATTTTATGGCCATTTTTAAATTTTTGCAGAATATAAAAGAAATTGAGAACAAATTTGAATGATTTCAAAAGGTTAGAAGGTTTAGAAATTCTGAAAAGATTAAGAAAAAGAATTTTCTTAAAATTCATGGGAAAATTTTGAATTTTTTTTTTTAAATACATTTTAAGAGAAAATTGAAAAAGATTTAAAAAATTTCAAATGATTTCCTAAAATTTCGAAAAAGATTGTAGAAGACTTCGAAGAAAAATCTTTCCATTTAGCAAGATTACATTTTTTTAAATCGAGTAAATTCAAAAGATATTTGGAATTCAAAAATAATTTATGCTTGAAAAGGAAAAATTTTTAATGTAGATTTTTAAAGATTTGTAACAAAAACTTTAGAATCTTTTTTTGTATGGTTTCAAGAAAAAAAATTGTCTTAAAAATTGTCTTCGTTAAAAATTCATTTTTTAGTTAAAAATTCATCATTTTAGTTAAAGTTTTGTTTGTTTGTTAAAAACTAAATTTTTTAACTGAAAATTTCAAAGTTTGGTTAAAAATTAACTTTTTAATTAAAAATTCATATTTTCTTTTTGGAAAATCAACTGCGTTGTAGAAAATTCTTCTTTCAGGATTCAAAATTCAACAATTTGGGAGAAAATTCCGTTTTTTTTCAATTGAAAATTAATTTTTTCAAACGAAAATATAACTATTCGATTTGTGGTTAAAAACTGATGTTCTTAATTAAACTATTTTGTTCAAAAATTATCTGATTTGTTGAAACTTTAAAATTGCGAAATTTAAAAAAAAAATTTTGGCTCAGTTACAGTTTTTTTGAAAATGTGCAAAAACATGCTTTTTTGGATTGAGTCATATGTACACATTTTTAAAAAATTTGAATATGTCGAACCTGAAATTTATTCAGCTTGAACCAAAGAAACATTTTTTTATTTTGCTTTTTCTGAAAAAAATTTTTGTCGTGAGTTAGAAGTTTTGGGATTTCATATCTTTTTTGCGATTTTGGAACGTTCGAAACACCATAATAAGGCAACATTAAAAAAAAAATGTAATTGTAAATTTAAGAAGGGGAACAGAAGATATTAATCCTTGGCTAAAAATTAATTTTTTTACTCAAAATTTAACTATTCTGGTTGAGACTTTAAATGTTTTGTTGAAAATTTGTTATCTTTTTTTGGTTGAAAATGAATTTGTTTTAACTGAAAATGTAACTATTCAATTTGAATATTCTATTATTGCAGTTAAAAATACATCTCTTCAGTTGAACATTAGTTTTTGAAACTAAAAATTTAACTATTCAATTTTTACTTGAAAAATTATCTTTTTTTAGTTGAAAATTCGTCTGTTTTGGTATCAATGAAATTTCTGGGTTAAAATTTCATCTTTTTGGTTGAAAATTCAATTATTCTAATAAAAGGTTCATTATTTTAGATGAAATTGAGCTTTTTGGTTTAACATTCAACAATTTCAGTTGAAGATTCATAATTTCATCCTTTTAGTTGAAAATTCATTACTTACTTTGAAAATGTACTTTTTCTTGAATTTCTTTTTTGTTTGAACATTATTTTGTTTTTTACTTATAAAATAACTATTCCAATAGAATATTCCACCATGTTCGTTGAAAATAGTAGTGTTATATAACTGTATTTAACTATTTTGTTGACAATTTATCTTTTTTAGTTAAAAATTCATGCCTTTTGTTAAAAATTCGCCTTTTTTGTAATTAATTCAAATAATTTCTGGTGAAATTAATCTTCTGGGTTGAAAATTCATCTTTTTGGTTAAAAATTCAACTATTCCAGTTGAAGATTTTCAGTTCAAAATTCTTATTTTTTGTTGAAAATTAGGTTCTTTAACTGAAAATTTAACTTCCTTTTGTGGTTGGAAATTGATATTTTTTAGTTCAAAATTCAACTATTTGGTTGCATATTTATCTTTTTTAGTTAATTATTCATTATTTTAGTTGAAATTTCATCTGTTTGTAGGTCGAAAATTCCACTGCTTAGTTAAAAATTCCACTATTTTTTCGAAAATTAATTCATAAATTTGTTTAACTAAAAATTGAACTATTCCAGTTGGAGATTTATCATTTTAATTGAAAATTTTTCTGTGGTTGAAAATTTAACTAATTTTTTTTTAATATGTTTTTTTTGCGTTAAAAGTACAATTTTTTTAACTCAAATTTTAAGTATTCCAGTTAAAAATTCATCTCTCTGTTTGAAAATTTTAATATTCTCTAAAAATTTCGTTCTGTTTTTGATTAAAAACTAATTTTTTAACTGAAAATTTAACTATTCCATTCTTGGTTAAAAGTTTATCATTTATATTTGACAAATCATCTTTTTTGTTGACAATTAGTCTTTTTAAGTTGAAAATTCTATTCTTTTGGTAGGAAATTCACCTTTTTGTGGAAAATTCTTTGGCTCGAAAATTTAACAATTTGGTTTACATTTTATTCTTTCACTGAAACATCTCGGTCTAAAATTCAATTCTTTTGTAAAAAATTTCTCCAGGTTTGAAAATTCATATTTTTTGGTCGAAATTTAGTCTCTTTTGGTTAAAAAAGCAACTGTTTCATTGAAAAATAATCAGTTTTGTTTGAAGATTCAACTATTATCTTGACAATTCGTCTTTTAGGTTGAAGTATCAACTATTAAATTTTTCGTAGACAATTTATATTTTTTTGTTGAAAATTTAACTGCTTGAGTCAGAGTTCAACTACTTTGCTTAAAATTCATTTTTTTTTTAAATTCATCGTTTTAGTTGAAAAATCATTTGATTTCCCTTAGTCAAATTCGACTCTTTTATTAAAAATTCGTATTTTTGATTTGAGGATTCAAATATTATGTTAATTCGTATTTTTTAGTTCAATTCAACTGTTTTTGATATAAAATGAAAATCTTTTCTTGGTCGAAGTATAAACTATTACATTTTCTGTCTAGAATTAATTTTTTTTTCTTTATAGTTGAACTCTTGTTAAAAATTTCACTTTTTGGTTGAAGATTCATCATTTTAGTTGAAGATTGATCTATTCCATTTTTTCTCAAAAACTTATTTTTTTATTGGAATATGCATGTTTTCTTATTGAAAATTCAACTATTTTGTTAAAAACGCAATATATTTCGACTTGAAATCTTAGGGAATGAAAGTGTTCCATACTGAATTCAATATGATACCTTAAATAATTTTATTTAAAAGAATTTATGACCCTATTATTCACATATTTTCGTGAAAAATCACCCCTTTTTCTGTTCTGAGAGGATTTTGTACTGTGAATTCTGTACTAACTCTGATTTTTTTTTCTAGAGGGACGACCGACGGAGAGCAACTCATAATGAAGTAGAACGTCGAAGACGAGACAAGATCAACAATTGGATCGCAAAATTAGGCAAAATTATTCCCGAGTGCACCAATCCCAATAGCAATGGAAGCAGCAGCGGAGAAGGAAAAGCTAATTATGAAACTCAGGTAAACCTTTTTTTAAAGAAAACCTTTTCGCTTTAATTTTGTTCACATTAAAAAAAAGTGATGATTACGAATTTCTGCAGCATTAATTTTGTGAATCAGAATGTCCAAATAAGTAATTTTAATTTGATAAAATTTATTTCGAAATGTTTCGTAACATTATTCAAGAAAATGTTTTAATTTTGCAGGATTTAAAAAAAAATCATGAAAGCTGAATTATTTTAAAAGATATTTAGAATTTTTGAAAAGATTCAAAAATAATTTAAAGTTTGAGAAAAATTTAGAATTAAATGCAGATTTTGGACAATTTTGAGAAAATAAGATTTTTAATAATTTTAAAAGGTTTCAAAACATTTCAAGTAATTTCTTAAAATTTGTCAAAAGAATGTAGACCATTTTAAAGCAAAATTTCGCAATTTTTTTTGTGAAGATTTCAAAAAAGTGCAAACAAATTTTTAGTATATATAAAAAGATTCTAAAACATTCCAAAAGATTTCGAAAGTTGTCAAAACAGAATGTGGCAGATTTTAAGGCCATTTTTTTATTTTTGCAGAATAAAAAAATAGAAAAGATTCGAAAACTTTAAGATATTTAGAATGTTTAAATGTTTTGAAAGGATTAACAAATAATTCGATGTTTGAAAAGAAATCCAAAGATTTTAAACAAAATGTAAATTTTTGAAGATTTCGAAAATAAAAAAATTAGACTTCTTCGACATATCTAAAATCTTGAAAAATATGTTTGAATTTTCTCAAGAACCTTAGGAAAAATAAATATAACCTTGAAAACAAATTAAAAAATAAACTTAAAAAGAAACAGTTATTCGAAAGTTTTATTTTGTATTAAAAATTAGTTTTCCCCTCAAATTATAATTGAGTGCATTTTTTTTTCTTTCTTAACTGAAAAATCTTTTTTGGTTTAAAATTCAAATATTTTGTTGAAAATTCGTCTCCTTGGTTTGAAAATGAGTCTAGTTTGGGTGAGAATTCCAATATTTTATTGAGAATTCGTTTTTTTTTAATGAATGTAAGTATTTTTGTTTTAAAGTAAAAATATTTCTTAGTTCAAACATAGAAAATTCGTCTCTTTTGAAAAAAGGCATATTTTTGGCCAACAATGCAACTGGAAAAAATTAATCTTTTTGGTGGAGGATTCTACTATTTTGATAAAAAAATCTGTCTTTTTTTTAATGAATTCAACTGTTTTTTATTTGAAATTAAAATCTTTTTTGGCTGTAATATCAATTATGTATTACATTTTTCATTGAAAATTCAACTATTTGGCTGAAAATTCACAACATTTGGTTAATTTGTCAAATTTCAAATTTTTTAAATTTAGCAAAATAAACAAATTTTAGGAATAAAGTTTCAAAAAGACATCAAAATAATTATGAACTTGAAAAGGCTTAAAAAAATGTTCAACAAAACGAAGATTTTTGGAAAGTTTTGTAACAAAATTTAGAAGCTTTTTAAGAATTTTGAAAGGTTTCAACAGAATAAAAAAATGTTATTAAGATTCAAGGGGAAATTTCATATGATTTTATTTTTTTTTTAATGAATTCTAAAAGAAAATTGAAAAAGCTGTCAAAACATTGAAATTATTTCCTTTTTTCGATCAAATATATTTTCTAAATTTTAGATTTTGAATGATTTTTCATTTTGGAAAATTATTTTAAGAGAATGTTCAGATTTCAAAACATTTCAAAAGGATTCCGAAATTGTCAAAAAAAGAATCTGAAAGATTTCATGGCAATTTTTGTAATTTTACAGAATTGAAAAAAATGTCAGGAAAATTCGAATAATTTTAAAAGATATTTAGAAGGTTTAGAAGTTATGAAAACATTCAAAAAATAATTTTTTAAAGATTTTTGGGAAAATTTTTAATGTGTTTTTTATTTTGAAAAATAAATTGGAATAGAAAATTGGAAAAGATTCAACAAATTTCCTAAAATTTGGAAAAAGAGTGTAGAAGAGTTTGAAGCAAAATGTTTCAATTTAGCAAGATTAAATTTTTTGTAATTGAGTATTTTAAAAAACATTTAAAAGTCAAAAATAATTTATAGTTGGAAAAAAAATTTTGAATGTACATTTTGAAAGATTTTTAACAAAAACTTTATGGGAAAATTTTAAATGTGTTTTTTTTTTATTTTGAAAAATGAATTTTATGAAAAAGATGAAAAAGTTTTGAAAACATTTAAAATGATTTCCTAAAATTTCGAAAAGGAGATTTTAAAACAAAAGTTTTTGATTTGGCAAGATTAAAACATTTTTTCAAATTCGAATAAGTTTAAGAGGTATTTAGAATTTTTGAAACGTTTCAAAAATAATTACAACTTGTACATATTGCAACATATTTTTAAAAACATTTATATTTCGCAGAATTAAAAAAAAATCAGGAAAATTCGAATATTTGTACAAATATATTTAGAAGGTTTGGAAGTTCTAAAAACACTCAAAAAATAATTTTCTTAAGATTCATGGGGAAATTTTAAATGTTTTATTATGGGAAATAAATTTTGAGAGAATATTGCAAAACATTTCAAATGTTTTCCAAAATTGTCAAAGAAGAATCTAAAAGATTTGATGGCAATTTTTAAAATTTTGCGGAATTGTAAAAAAATGTCAGGAAAAATTCGAATAATTTTTTAATGTATTTAGAAGGTTTAAAAGTTCTGAAAAGATTCAATAAGAGAATTTTCCTAAGATTTATGGGAAAATTTTTATTTTTTTTTTTTTATTTTGAAAAATAAATTTTATGAGAAAATTGAAAAAGATTCAAAAAATTTCAAATGATTTCCTAAAATTTCGAAAAAGACTAGAAGACTCTGAAGCAAAATCTTTTAATTTAGCAACATTAAATTTGTTTTAATCGAGTTAATTCAAAAGATATTTAGAATTCAAAAATAATTTATGCTTGAAAAGTAAAGAAATTTAAATGTAGATTTTTAAAGATTTTTAACAAAAACTTTAGAAACTTTTTTTGAAAGGTTTCAAGAAAAAAAAATTGTCTTAAAATTCCTGGGAAAATTTGGAATAATTTTTCGTTTTTATAAATCAAGTTTTAAAGAAAATTTAAAAACATTTCTAAACATTTCAAAATATTTCTGAAAATGTGGAAGATTTTAAGGGAATTTTAAAAATTTTGAATCTTTACAAAATTTGAAGGAAATGTTGAAGCAGTTTAAAAAATATTTAGGAATTCGAGATGGTTTGAAGAGATTAAAAGTGTTTGAAAACTTGGAAAGATTTCCGAGAATTGATCAAATATTTTTTTAATTTCTTCCAAACCTTAAATTTGAATTTTTTTGCTTTCAAAACAGTTATTTTATTAAAATATGAAGAATAATAAAAATCTTTTAGTCTATTATGAAAGAAAAATCTCGTTTAGAAGAAATATTGCTACTGCAATTTTTTTTATTAATCAAGATATAATTTATCTTTTGCTCATTACAGAATAAATAGGTTTCAAGGCACTTATTCTAGACTGATGCTAATTATTTTATAGATTACAATTAACAGACTTTAATATTGTGAATAATTCTATAAGTTTTTTATTTCTTCTGCGCTAATACAGAATGTTAATGTATACATTTTTTTGTGATAATTTACAAATTATAAAAATTATTAGTTGAAAATTTCGATGTTAATTCAGTTTCAGAATTAGAATGAGCCATGGCCATATGATTTGAAATAATTCAATGATTTCAACGAATACGAAAAGTTTCACAAACAAAAATTTAAGAAAGATTTCACAAATATTTCCAAACATTTTACAAAGATTATAACGATTTTAAAAAGGTTATAGTAAACCACATTTCAAAGATTTCAAAACATTTCAAAGATTTGAAACGAGTTCAATTTTTTTTTTAATTTCACGAAGATTTCAAATATTTTAATGATTTCAAAGTAATACAAAAGATTTCATAACAATTTCAGAAATATTTCAAAAATTTCATTAAAAATGTCATAAAGATTTTAGAGAAAACAAGAATTTCGAAGATTTTAAAAAGGTATAAAGCAGATTTCGAAGATTTCAAACGATTTCAATTTTTTTTAGAAGATTTCAAAAGGTTTCACAAAGATTTCAATAATTTCAAACAAATACGAAAGATTTCAGAAAGATTTTGCAAAGAATTCATAAGGATTTCAAAGATTTCAAAGAATTTCAACATTTTTCAAATGATTTAAAAATATTTCACAAGGATTTCAAATATGTTAATGATTTCAAACGAATACAGAGGATTTCACAACTATTTCAAAGATTTTATATAAAATTTATTTCAAAGAAAAACAAATTTCAAAGATTTTAAACGATTCAAATTTTTTTAGAAGATTCAACAAGATTTCACAAATATTTCAAAAAATTAATAAGGATTTCGAAAGATTTCAAAACATTTCGAAGATTTTAAACGATTTCAGCATTTTTTAGAAGATTTCAAAAGATTTCACAAAGATTTTAAATGAATATAAAGATTTCTGAAAAATTTCACAAATCTTTCAAAGATTTCATAAAAAATGTATTAAAAATTAAAAAAAAAAACAAGAATTTCAAAGGTTTAAAAAAGGGTACAGTATACCGGATTTCAAATTTTTTAAGGAGATTTGAAAAGAATTCACAAATATTTCAAAGATTATATAAGTATTTAAGAAGATTTCAAGATTTTAAATGATTTCGACATTTTTCTGAAGATTTCAAAAGATTTCAAAAAGATTTTAAATGAATGCAAAAGATCTCAGAAAGATCTCACAAATATTTCAAAGAATTGATTAGGATTTCAAAAGATTTCAATAATTTAAAAGATTTAAAAAGATTTCAAACTATTTACAAATTTTTAGAAGATTTCAAAAGATTTCACAAAGAATTTAAAATATTTCAATGATTTCAAACGAATAAAAAATATTTCAGAAAGGTTTCACAAATATTCTAAAGAATTCATGAGGATTTCAAAAGATTTAAAGAATTTCAACAAAAGTCACCAAATTTCATAACACTTCAAACATTTTAAACGATTTCAAAAGGTTTCCACAAATTTGAGAAGATTTAAAAATATTTTAATGATTTCAAAGAAAAACGAAAGATTTCACAAACAAAGAATAATTTCAAAAATATTTCGTAGATTTCATAATGTTTTCAAAAGATTTCAAAAAATTTAACAAAGATTTCAAAGATTTTACAACAATTTTTCAACATTCCAAAAGATTTTTAAAGATTTCACAAAGATTTTAAATACTTCAACAGATTTCAACGAATGCACACAGATTTTAAAAGCTTTCTTTGAAAACTGTTGTCCAATAAAAAATGAAATGACTCATTTTTTGCATGTATAAAAACGGTTATTTCATTATTTGATGTAAAGAAAGTAGACCTGGAAAAATTTGATTTCTTGACCTGTAAAACCTGGAAAAGACTTTTAATTTTTCACGAGAAACTTGAATTAATTTTTGTTTTTAACAGATTTTTTTATTGAAATGCGAAAAGTAATTTAAATCTCATAGTCTATCATAAAAGAAACATCTCGTTCAGAAGAAACCTTGCTACTGAAAAGTTTTTTATTGATCTTTTACTTATTACACAATAAATAAAGAGATTTTTAGGCATTTTTTATAGACTTCACCAGTTATTTTATAGATTGCAATGCACAGACTTTAATATTTAGGGTGGCGACTTGCCTGGAAAAGACCAGTAAATGATCGGGAATTTACTTCTGATCGTAGCAAAATTCAAGTTTTCATTATTTTAATAATTTTGGTCAATTTAGAAAAGTTGAAGATTCATCATTTTAATTTAAAATTCTTCTCTGGTTGAATATGTAACTATTTCGTTCCAAATTCATGTATTCTGTTAGAAAAATTACATTTTTTGTAAAAAGTTATCTTTTTATTTGAAAGTTAATCTTCTTGTTTAAAAATTCTTCTATTCGGTTAAAAATTTAAGTATTCCAGGTAAATATTTATGATTTCTATTTCATATTCATCTTTTGGGTTGGAAATAAAATTATTTGGCTGAAAGTTAAACTCTATTGTTAATTTTTTTTTTTTTGAAGATTCATCGTTTTAATTAAAAATTAATTTCTTTGATTGAAAAATGAGCTGTTTGGTTCAAAACTTTTTTTTTCTTTGAATGTTTTTCATTTGTTTGTCTTCTTTAATTAAAAAGTAAATTATTTCGTTAAAAATGTATGTATTTTGTTAAAAAATTGCATTTTTTGGTTGAAAATTAATCTTTTTATTTGAAAATTAATCGTGTTTGAAAATTCATCATTTTTTAGTTGAAAATTCATCTTTTTGGTTTAAAAATCAACTATTTCAGTTGAAGATTCATTGTTTTTAGTTGAAAACTCTTATGTTTGGGTTAAAATTAATTTTTTAAACTAAAAATGTTACTATTCCATTTTTGGTTGAAAAATATTATTTTTTTAGTTCAAAATTCCCCTATTTGGTTGAAAATTCCTGTATTTTGTTGAAAAATTGTATTTTTTGGTCGAAAATTAATCTTTCTATTTGAACATTAATCTTGTTTAAAAATTCATCTGTTTGGTTGAAAATCCAAGTGTTCCAGTTTAGTATTCATCGTTTCAGTAGAAAATTCATCTTTTTGGTTTAAAATTTATCTATTCTAGTTGAAGATTTATAATTTTATTTGAAAATTCATCACTCCGGTTGAAAGTTTAACTATTTTGTTGAAACCCCGTTTTTTTTTGTTGAAAATTAAAACTTGACCGGGAAATGACCGGAAATTTGAAATCTTCCGCCGAATCGCCACCCTGATATTGTGAATAATTCTATAAGTTTTTTATTTCGTCTCCGCTAATATAGAATGTTATAAGTATACATTTTTTTGTGACATTCAATTTACAAATTATAAAAATTATTAGTTGAAAATTTCGATTTTAATTCAGTTTCAAAAGGTTTCAAAATATTTCGAAGATTTTATAATATTTAAAAGGATTTTGAACATTTTACAAAAATTTAAAGGATTTCAAAGATTTGAAAACGTTTACAGTACACCAGATTTCTAAGATTTTAAAGTATTTCGAAGATTTGAAATGATTTCAAAAGGTTTAAAAACATTTTAGAAGATTTGGAAAGATTTCAATATTAATTCACTGATTTCAACGAATAAAACCGATTTCACAAACAAAGATGTGTGAAAAATTTCACTAATATTTGAAAAGATTTGATAAAGATTTAAAAAATTTCACAACAAATTTCCAAAGATTTCGAACATTTCGTAAAGATTGCAAGGTTTTCAAAGATTTAAAAAAGGCATATACACCAGACTTTAAAGATTTCACAAAGATTTTAAAAATTTCAAAAAATTTCAAAGGTTATAGTAAACTAGATTTATAAGAATTTCAAAAGATTTCACACAGATTGAAAATATTGTTATGATTTTTAATGAATACAAAAGATTTCAGAAAGATTTCATAGAAATTTCATAAAGATATCAAAATAATACAAGAATTCTAAAGGTTTCAAAACATTTCAAAGATTTTAAACGATTTCAAAGATTTCGATGACTTCAAACGAATACGAAAGATTTCACAAACAAAGATTAAAGAAAGCTTTCACAAATATTTCAAAGATTTCAAGGTTTTCAAAGACGACTTATGTTCGCAAAAAATTAAGAATTTGTTTATTTGTGGTTTTGCCTTTTTTATAAATTATTGACCAATAAAAAATGAAATAGGTCATTTTTTACATGGATAAAAAATTATTATTTCATTATTTGATGTAAAAAAGGAGACCTGGAAAAACTTGACTGCTTGACCTGGAAAACCTGGAAAATACCTTGAATTTCGTTCCTAAGAATCCCTAGACACCCTGATCGATGGACACTAGGGTGGTCCAAAAATGCATTGGAAAAATTTTTTTTCGAATTTTTATCGGGACACCCCCCCAAATTTGTTCGAATTCGCACAAAAATAAATGCGTTTTTTTTTGTTTTGAAAAAAAATGATATTTAGGGGTGGCGCAAGCCCCATGAAGTTTAACATGTATTTCCCATAAGAAAAAAAGACGTTTTTGTAAATCTTATTCAGAATCTTCAATATTATCTCAATCGAGTTGAAACTCAACATTTCTCTTCACAATTAGCCATAGAATACGAATTAAATATCACTTTTCAAATATCACCCCCATAAGTCTGTTTTATAGGGTCCCAAAGAAACCCCATAAGTGAAAAAATGGGTTTTGCGAGTTTTTGGCGCTAATTATGATTTTTTTGCGGTTTTTTTCAATGCGAATTGTTTCTAATACATAAAATATGATTTTATACTGAAAATTATATATTTTAATGAATTGTTTAAACAATTTATTATTGTTTTTAGCAATTTTCCTATAGAATGCAGTTAGAAAGACGCGGTTTTTTCACAAATTTTCCATTTGTTGTCCAATTTTTAATTAGAGGGAAGTGACAGTTCATCAGTGTTAACGATAGTGATTGTTTAAACAATTTATTATAATTATTAATAATATTCTCTTTGCTTAATTGGTAGAATGTTCTGGTTTTTTCTGAAATTTTCAACTGTTTGTTTATTTTTTATTAGGCGTGACTTAATAATTAATCAGATTCAGCAAAAATAATTGTTTAAACAAATTATTATTGTTTGTGACTATCTTCATCTATATCGATTGCGCCTGATAGTTGCGGTTTTTGGCAATTTTTACCTTTCTGTCCTTTTTTCACTTAGTGAGGTAATAATTAATTAAAGTTAACAGAAAAGTTGTTTAAACAATTTAATATTGTTAATTGTCAACCACAACAAAAATGATTTTTCGAAAGATATTGTTGTTATAAGTGAATTATTTTTGCTCTTTTCCAAATGCTTAAAAGAATTAATTTAAAGAAAAAAAAGCTATTTTGCACAAGAGGCAAAAACAAAGATTTTTAAATATATTTTTTATTTCAGAAAAATATATATTCACGAAAGGGAAAGAGATTATTTAATATATAGTTTTTTCTAATGTTTATTTATTAATTGTTAGTAATTAAGTAGGCGAAACAAAGTGAAAGATTTGAGAAAAACCCGTCACTTTCTGGCACTTATATAAGAAAAGATAGTTATAAACAATATTAAATTGTTTAAACAACTTTTTTGTTAACTTTATTTAATTATTACCTCACTAAGTGAAAAAAGGAAAGAAAGGTAATAATTTCCCAAAAACCGCAACTATCAGGCGCAATCGATATAGATGAACATAGTCATAAACAATAATAATTTGTTTAAACAATTATTTTTGCTGAATCTGATTAATTATTATTAAGTCACGCATAATAAAAAAAAAACAGTTGAAAATTATTAACAATGATGATAAATTGTTTAAACAATTATTTTGTTAACTTCAATTCATTATCACTTCACTCCAAATGAAAATTTATTTTCCAGAAATTAAAAAAAAAACGCATATTTCTAGATTATTCAAATATAATATTATTAATAATTTCAATAAATTGTTTAAAAAATTATTTTGATAACTTAAATTCATTATTACTTCACTCCAAATGAAAATTGGACAAAAAACCAGCAATTTCAACAAAAAAAACCGCATCTTTTCTGCATTATTCAAATATAATATTATTAATAATTATAATAAATTGTTAAAACAATTATTTTGTTAACTTGAATTTAATATTACTTCACTAAAGATGAAAATTGGACAAAAAGCCAGAAATTTAAAAAAAATCCGCATCTTTCTAGCATTATTCAAATATAATATTATTAATAATTATGATAAATTGTTTAAACAATCACTATCGTTAACATTGATGAACTGTCACTTCCCTCTAATTAAAAATTGGACAACAAATGGAAATTTTGTAAAAAAACCGCGTCTTTCTAACTCCATTCTGTGAAAAAATTGCCAAAAACAATAATAAATTGTTTAAACAATTCATTAAAAAATCTAATTTTAAGTATAAAGTCATATTTTATGTAGTAGAAACAATTCGCATTAAAAAAACCGCAAAAAAATCATAATTAGCGCCAAAAACTCGCAAAACCCATTCTTTCACTTATGGGGTTTCTTTGGGACCCTATAAAAGAGACTTATGGGGGTGATATTTTAAGAGTGATATTTTATTCGTATTTTATGGCTAATTGTGAAGAGAAATGTTGAGTTTCAACTCAATTGAGATAATATTGAGGATTCTGAATAAGATTTACAAAAACGTCTTTTTTTCTTATGGGAAATACATGTTAAACTTCATGGGGCTTGCGCCACCCCTAAATATCATTTTTTTTTCAAAACAAAAAAAATGGATTTATTTTTGGGTGGATTCGAACAAATTTGGGGGGTGTCCCCATAAAAATTAAAAAAAAAAAAAAAAATTTGGACCACCCTACTGGACACCCTGTATATAAACTTGAAAACAAACAAAATTACAAAATAAAATAAATAATAAGAAATGAAATAAATACTTGGTGAAATTTTGAAATTTCAGAGCAAAGGAGGAATTTTGGCAAAAGCTTGTGAGTACATCGGCGAGTTGCGATCGGCAAATCAAAGTTTGGGTCAATGTTTAAGGGACAATGAGAGGTTGAGACAAGAAGTCGTCGATTTGAAGCAACTCGTTATGGAATTAAAACGTGAGAACCTCCAGCTCAGATCTCAATTATCGTCAACTCAAAATCCGGAAGTCTCGCATCTAAGTCCTTGAAAGTTTGCTTTGCTTTTTTTGTTGTTGTAAATATGGATTAGCGTCAGTCTTTTGAATCTATTCATTCTGTTTATTGCGAAAGCCAGGGGGAAATTCGACTTGCTGAGAACTAACTGCCTGTGTCGAAACGAAAGCAAACAAATGAGATAAGGCTGTGAATATCGTCGAATGCTGATTTGCGTTACTCTGTGAGCAGTTCAAATCCAATTCTGATATCGTTTATCATAAAGATACCATCGATTTTCGAAATCATTTCAAATCATGTTTTTGTTTTTCATATATGTACTCTTTAGAAAGAAATATTTCAACGAAAAATATAGGGGGGACGGGGAAAGGAGTCATCGACATATTTTCTTCTGATTCGAGAAAATTAAGAAAACTTGTGCCATTAGGGTCGGGTTTTTCAATTTTTAAAGTTGAGATGACTTTTAATCATGAGACCGCAAGATTGTGTAAAATGTACATATATTATACAATTTATTTTGCAATGCAAATATGTCGACGAAATAGTTTTAGATTTTTTTTTTTTAGGTAGTTTCAGAGTTGAATATTTTTCTCTACGTTGAAGTTTATTGTAAATAGGATACAAAATTATGTTAGTAATCATTGTAGAGCCTTTTATTTACTAAGTTTTTTTTTGTGAGCAATTAATATGCATGTTTAAAGAAAAGCGTTTAAAAATTTCATTAGGTTTGGTAATGGAGGAAATCCTTGATCTGTTTTTAGTTTTGAGTGTGTGAAATTTTCAGAGGTCTTCCTGGCACAGCTTTTCACTCACGCGTGCCTTTTTGTACACTTTTGAAGTTCACGTTGGCTTTTTTCTCGTCGAAATGCACGTTGATAACTATGCAGAAATACCTGTTGAAGTGAAAATACCTTACAAAGGTAGAAAAAAACCTCTGATGCAACATCAAAGATAAAAGGAAGCTAAAGTTGAGGAAAGGATCGAATCATGTATTATATCGTTAATGTATATATTGCGGGGTTATTGTTATATTATTATTAAAATGAAATTTAAAAAAATACGATCTTTTTTATCCATTCGCTGTCCTTATTTTGTAAGTTATCTTGATTTTATGATGGACATTCTAAAATTATAGAATTGGAAAATTCCCAACAGAAAATTTCCGAATTTAAACAATTAAAAAAATGGTTTTATAATGAATATGATTTATTTATTAAAAAAATAAAATAATAAAATATTTGATCAAAGAAACATTTTTTTATGTTTAAAGTTTTTAAAATTATTTAAATTAAAATAATGATTGTATAAAAAAAATAAATTGAAAAACAGGTAGGCTTCGAACGAAAAAAAAATTCCTACATTTTCTCCGAACCTATTAATATTTTCCAAACAAACTTTGCAGGATTCAAGTCACCATTGATTTATCTTGAAATTTCTTTTTAATTTTTTCTTAATTGAACATTTATTTTTCGAGAACGTTTTTTGTAACTTTTATTAAATACTACGCACATTTTCGAACAACAATTTTCATCCAGAAATATATTTTGTTTACTTATTGTTATTTTTAATTGAAATAAGTTTTCTTTGATTAAAATACTTGATTATTGTATTTTTAATAAATAAATCATATTGAAAAAGAATTCTTTTAATTATTCGGGAGTTTTCCAATTCAGTAATTTTATAAATTGTTTAGGAATTTTATTATTCTGGATTTTTCAGTCGTTCCGTTAAATTTAATTGTTATTTTTTTTTAATTTTCAGGTAAAATTAATTAAAAATTTTCCATTTTAGGTCTTCATTTTTAAGAGTAAATTTTCAATTTAAAGAAATTGAAAACTTTTCGTATAACACGTTTTAAGTTGATTAACTGTAAATATAAATTAATTAATGATTTTAGAAATTGAACTGTAGTTCGAGAATTAAAAATTGAACAATAATTTATTTTACAAGATGATTCTGAATTTGTTAGAAATTAAATAATTTATAGATTTAGTAGTTAAACGTAAACCTCCGATTTTAACATTTTAAAAACAAATTTTAATTAAAAAAGAACAATGTGTAATATTAATGTTGAAAATTCGTGTTTTTTTTACAAAAAATTAATTTTCTTAGTTGAAAATTCATAATTTTAATTTAAAATTAATTTTTGGGTGAAAGATTTCACCAAATAATTGCATTTTTAACCAAAAGATATGCATTTTTAAACCAAAAAGACAAATTTTCAGCTAAGAACAAATGTTCAGTGGAGAAAAAAAATTAAAATCAAATTGTGAAGTTTTCAAGCCAAACAGGCGAATTTTCTACAAAAAAGTTGAATTTTCAATCCGAAAATATAAATTTTCGTAAAAAAATTAATTATCAACGAAATATACTTTTAAAAAAAGGAATTTTGTACAAAATAGTTAAATTTTCAACGAAATAATATAATTTTCCACCAAAAGAGATGAATTCTAAACCATAAATATAGTTGTAGACTTTTCAATTAAAAATCGAGTTTTTAACGAAAAAGATTAATTTTCTACCAAGAAGGAGAACGAATTTTCAACTAAATAATTCAATTTTCAATCAATTAAATAAATTTTCAATTAAATTGAATTATTTGCAACAACAGAAAATGAATTTTCACTAAAAAAGATGACATTTTTATCAAGAAGATATGAATTTTCAAACTAAAAAGATGAATTTTTAACAAAACAGTGAAGTTTTCAGCTAAAAAATCTTTTAATTATAAACAAACTTTAATTTCAACCAAAGAGTTGAATTTTCAACAAAAAAATTGATTTTCAACCAAAAAGGATGACTTACCAAAAATATTGAATATTCAACCAAATAATTAAAAATTTGACCAAAAAAGACGAATTCGCAAAACCAAAAATTTAATAGTAAAAACTAAACTAAAATTAAATTAAGAAACTTAGTCCAAAAAATTGATTTTAAACAAAAAAAATGTATTCTCAACGAAAACTTATAAAAATAAAAAATAAATCTCAACCAAATTGTTGAATTTTCAAGCCAAAGACGAATTGAATTTGAAATGAAATTAATTTTCAACTGAAATTGTGCATCTTCAACAAAAGAAAATGAATTTTTAAAAAAGTTCAATTTTCACCCAAATAGTTGAATTTTTAACAAAATAATGGAATTGTCAGGCAAAATTTTTCAATCAAATTTGTTGAATTTTCTACAAAATAGTTTAATTATCAATAAACAGTGAAATTTTAACCAAATAGTTGAATAATCAACACAAACCTACGAATTTCCACTAAAACAGTCTGATTTTTAACCAATTAAATTAATTTTCAACTGAAATTGTGGATCTTCAACAAAAGAAAATTAATTTTAAAAAAAACCAGATCAAATTTCACCCAAATAGTTGGATTTTAATTGAAAAATATAACATTTCTACCAAAAAGATAAATTTTTAACAAAATAATGGAATTTTCAGTCAAGATTTTTCAATCGAAGAAGAAACAAAAATTGAATAAATTTTGTTGAATTTTCTACAAAATTGTTAGAATATCAACAAAAAAAGTTAAATTTTAACCAAATAGTTGAATTTTCAATACAAAAAGACGAATTTTCAATCACATAGTCTGATTTTCAACCAAGTAAATAAATTTTTAAGTAAAATTACGTATCTTCAAAAAAAGAAAAATTAATTTTTAACAAAGTAGTTCAACTTTCACCCACGCAGTTGAATTTATATTAAAAAAAAGATGACATTTTTATCAAAAAGAGATGAATTTTTAACAAAAGAGTGAAATTTTCAACCAAGATTTTTCAGTCAAGAAAAATAAAACAATCAAAATGTTGAATTTTCAAGCCTAAGATGAATTTTCTACAAAATATTTTTATTGTTAATTAAAAACTTAAATTTCAATTAAATAGTGGAATCTTCTATTAAAATAGTTGAATTTTCAACAAAAAAGTTTGATTTTCAACTAAAAAGGATGACTTGACAACATTTTTGAATATGCAACGAAATAATTAAATTTTTGACCAAAAAAGATGAATTCTCAACGAAAAATGTAACAGTTGATATTTCAATTAAAGTAGGTGATTTTTCAACAAAATAGTTTAATTTTCAACCAATAAGATGAATTTTCAACTAAAATTATGTATCTTTAATAAAAAAAAATTAATTTTTAATAAAGTAGTTCAACTTTCACTCAAGTAGTTTAATTTTCATTAAAAAAATGACATTTCTGCCGAAAATAGATGAATTTTCAAACTAAAAATATGAATTTTTAACAAAAGAGTGGAATTTTAAATCAAGATTTTTCAGTAACGAAAAAAATCAACCAAATTGTTAAATTTTCAAGCCAAAGACGAATTTTCTACCAAAATATTTTCAATACAAAAATGCGAATTTTCAGCTTAAATTATGTATCTTTAATTCTTTAACAAAAAATGAATTTTGAACAAACAAAAATATCAATTAGAATTGTTCAGACAAAAAACAAACAAAAATTTCAACCTAATTGTTGAATTTTTAAGGCTAAGACGAATTTTCTATAAAATAGTTTAATTTTATATCAAAAATATAAGGAGAAAATTTTTCATTTAAATGTTTATTCAGTATTGAAATTTCAGTAAAATTAATATTATTATTATTTATCGAGAGACTTTTCCTCGGTATCGATACGATAAATTAACAATATTAATTTAATTTTTAATTTAAACCAAAAAAAGTAGGATTTTCTTATTGGATTCGACTAATTCAGTTCGAATTTCAGTCTAAATAAAAATTAAGTTCATTGTTAATACTTTTAAAATATAAAGTTAGAAACCTGTAAATTTTATTTACTTTTTTTAAAAATTTGTTTAATAAAGTTCATTTTCCACTGCTTACTTACTGATTCCGGACCCCTCAAAGAGCAGCAGAGTAGGCCTCATAAAAATTAAATTTCGAAATGACAAATTACGATTTTCTGGGCTGTTTTTATTGATTTTTTTTACATATTATACAATGGAAATGATACCGAAGCTGCTGGAACAGTGGACATTGTGAAGTTTGTTTCTCTTACTGTGAAACCCAGCACCTTAAGCTTTAACCTACTTAAAATGTCTATGCCAGTGCTGTCGAATTTTCAATTCTTTGATTAAAAATCATGATATTGACTTCAAGATACGATAAACAGTAATAATCTCGTAATTTCTCGCGATTTAGAATTTTTCAGGAGATTTCAATCAGATGATAAAAACGCGAATTACGAGCCTTAACAGCACTGAACTACTCAATTATATTCAACATTGTATAATCTTTTAACACCTACGTTTAGTTTTATTTTACGTTTATAGAATATAATATTATATAGTACACTAGCTAATATTCCACGATTTAATAATGATTCTCTTGAAAGCTTGTCTTGTCGTCTCGGCGAAATTACATTTCGCAACACCAAGGCCATGTGTTTTTATCAAAGAATTAATTACATTGGATATTATTAATAGTAGTTATCATTCATCAAATCGAACCGAAACGACTCGAGAAGCTTTCGTTCACTGTATTGTACATTTGCGGGGAGCTCTTTCCAAATTTCCCTTAATTTTTTTGATTTTTAGAGACAGAGATCTCGCAAGAAGAAAAATTCCGCGACTGAATTTCAATAACAGGAATAGTTTACAATTCTCGGAAACACATTTCCAAACAGATGATATCGCGTTTAGGGGTGTTCCATTTTATTGTCTCACTATGTGTCAATATCGTATTAATACTCTGCGAAAAGTCGGACATGATAAATAATCGAAAAACAGGGTGCGAATCACTTATAAAAAAAAAAAAAAGAAAACAGAAAAAAAACAAAGAATAAGTAAAGGTTAATGGTTTCTATATGTACAATAGTAAAGTTAATTAATTCGATGTAGAATACTAGTCAAAGCGCGACATACACATTTTCGATGACTGAACGTACAGCTGCAAACTAAATAGGGAATAATATATAACCGGTCCCAAAGTTGCATTCTCTCTCATCCAGCGAGTTTAGTACGGGGACAGCGACTTTAAAATTATTCTTCATCAGGTCTCGTTTTTTTCAAACTTTAAAAGATCTCAAAAAAACAACATCTGGGAATCAATACTTGGTTGCCAATAAAATATATTGTATTGGGAATGTACTAAAAAATCATTCAGCAGAGCCTGCGAATTTTATCACTTCAAAATCCGGTTCGAAATTGCTTCGAATTTTCAATTTTAGTGATTTCCTTTTTTTTTTACCTTCTTGCTTTTCTATGCACAGCATATTGTATACTTGGAACATCCCCAAACGATTGAAATTGGAACGTTCCTGGTCGAGTGGGAACCGAGACAATAGATTATTAACAATTATTTCACTTGTTGAGTGAAGAATTTAATCTTCTAGATTCCTGAAGGCCTGTTGAATGTCTTCGTGAAGCTGATCAAAGTCTGCCCTGATTTTAGATTCACCATCCTTCACTGGGTCCTGTTCGAAATTTCATTTTTAATTATTCATTTTTAAAAATTCGACGATACAATCAATAGAATTAGTAAAAAAAATTGGAAATCAAAAACAGCCTGAGATTGAAGAGTTTGATTTTGGCTCCCTTATAATTCGTGTGAAATTTGAAATTCCGAAAAGCAAAAATAAGTTTAAAAAATTCGTAATTCTCAAAGTTTTCCAGAATTTGCTAATATTATTTCTACATAATATCAGGGTTCACAGCGCAAAAGGAGCTCGAAAAAGGGGAAATAGGGTAATTTTATCACGAAAAAGGGGAAAGATTAAAAATTTATTTTTACATGTCGAAAAGAAAAAACAATATTTTTATAACAAATGTGACATTCAAATAAAATTATCAATGATTTTTCAATGATTTCTGCCATTAAAGAATTTTGAAAATACTAAAATTAGTCGAATCGCTTGAATTACAATTTGTGGGTCAACAGCCAAAATAAGTGAACAAACAAATTTTTTAATCGGTAAATATCTTCAGTTGTCTTTTTAAAATTTACAATTAAAAATTGTAATAATTCGGAAAAAAATTTCACTTATTAAAATTTCTTTTAAATATACCAAAAGATGTTTTTTGGATTGATTCGAAGCTGAAATTTTTTCAGCTTGAACCAAAGAAACATGTTATTATTTTTTATGAGAAACATTTTTTTCATGGTGTTTATAACATTCCAAAATCGCAAAAAAGATAGGAAATCCCAAAAATCCTAACTCACGACACAATTTTTTTCCGAAAAACCAAAATAAAAATAAGATAAGTTTTGAACAAAATAGTTCAATTGTTGAATTAAGAACATCAGTTTTTAACAAAAAATGGAATTGTTACATTTTCTTTTCGAAAAATTAATTTTCAATTGAAAAAACTGAATTTTCGCCCAAATTGTTGAATGTTGAAGCCTGAAAGAAGAATTTTCTACAATGCAGTTGATTTTTCAACACAAAAATATGAATTTTTAATTAAAAAGTTAATTTTCAACCAAAAATTAAAAATTTTAGATAAAAAACCTATTTTTTAACAAACAAACAAAAACTTTAACTGAAATTATGAATTTTTAACTGAAAAATGACGAAAGGACGATTTTTTTACAAATTACATAAATTTTTAACCGAATATTTGAATTTTCAAAAAAAAAGATCAATTTTGAACCAAAAAAGGAATTGCTACATTTTCATTTGAAAAAAATAATTCTCAAATGAAAAAAAAACAACATTTTCTACCAAATTACTGAATTTTTGAGCGGAAAAAAAGAAATTTCTACAATATATTCAAATTTTTACTCAAAAATATATGCTTTCAATACAAAAAATTATTTTCAATTAAAAATTGCAATTTTCAGTTTACAAAAATGAATTTTTAACAAAGTAGTTTGATTTTCAACCCAAAAGACAGTTTTTCAAAAAAAATAAATATATTTTCAACCAAATAGTTAAATTTTTAACCAACTTTCCGCCAAAAAATATAACTTTTGAACTTGTTTGAAAAGTACTGTATATTTTGTAACTGTTCCAATTTTATATTGGATAATAACTTCTGTCTCCAGTTTTCACATTTTCAACTTGCTTTAAAATGTTTCATCTTCAAATTTTTTTAAAGAGTATTTATTTTTAATGGTCTGCGCTTGAAACGTGTACCTTATTTATTCATAAATAATTTAGTTAAATGCTATAATTGATTTAATTATTATTCAATACTGGGTACAATGTCAAATATCGTATATTTGAAGAGAAAAGGGGAAAAAGGGGAAGTTTTTTGAGAATAGGGGAAAAAGGGGAATTTCAAGAAAAAAGGGGAAACTAAGAAAAAAGGGGAAGACTGTGCACCCTGTAATATGCCAAATTTTCAAAAATTTTGTGAGATTTTAATATTTTCAGTTTTTCCACGCTAAAATCTCATTTTTATAAATAAAAAAAAAAAACTAAGACAATTTTTGAAAGCTTTGCAAACTAAATTTTTTTCTGACCAAGTCGAAACTTTCTCGTATTCAAAATTCACTTTAAAAAGTTGAAAAGATTTTAACAATTAAAATCATCAGACCCCGAAGGTTAAAAACATTATATATTTAAAAATTTGAAAAAACACCCGGTTTGACATGTTCTTTGAAATTAAATAAATAGTAAAAAAATTTATGAATTAAAAAAACTGAATGAGTTAAAAACAATAAATAATTTTAAAACATTTTTATTCCCGGTATTTACGTTCTTTACAGTTAAAAAATAACTAAATAATTATTTAAAAAATATCATACTAAATAAGTTGAAAAATAAATAACTACAAAGTTAAAAAATTTGAAAAAAACTCTCCGTCTTCGTGCTCTTCACAATTATATAAATAATAACATATTTTTAAAAGTCTCTTAATTAAAAAACTGAAAAAATAGAAAAAACTGTATAATTTAAAAGAGAATTGAAAAACTTTGTGAATAATAAAGCGAAATATTCCCAAATTAAAAAATTCCCTTTCAGAAGCAAAATTAATAAAAAAACGAGACAAAAGAAAAATCCCGAAAATTAATATTCCCGACACTTCAAAATTCACGAAAATGGCAATTTTCGGAAAGAAAAGCCCCGAAATAATAAGGGTGCTGAAATATAAAAATTCTGAATTGATAAATTCCCGAACAGCTTATATAATTATCCAAATTCCTGAATTATAAAATGTTCCAAACTAAAATTCATTATTTTGTTAAATTCAATTTAAAAAAATTCCTAATCAATATTATTTAATTAAAATACAATAATGAAATATTTGAACAATAATTTACAAAGAATTTTCTTGATCAAAATACACAATTATTGTATTTTAATTGAATAAATAATATTTAATGAAAAACAATTTTTTATTTATTTAAATTCGAGAATTTTACAGCTTCGGATATTTTATAATTCGGCAATTTTCTGTGTGGAATTTTTTAATTTGATTATATTGTTAACTGTTCCGGAATTTTCTAATTCGAGATTTTTATATTTCGACAGTTTTATAATTTTGGGAATTTTCTTTTTCGAAATTATTACAGTGTTGGGAATTTTATTTTTCGAGAATTTTCAGTCGCCCAGAAAAAACTTAAAAAATTAATGACAACCAAAAATAAAAATTATTAAAAGAATAAAAAATTGATTTAAAATCATTCAATTGTTTAAAAAATAATATTTCGGCAGTTTTATAATTTTCGGAATTTACTTTTTCGACTTTTTTCTTTTCGGGAATATTACAAAGTTGAGAATTTTATTTTTGGTCTGTTTTCACTCGTCCTGAAAAAACTTAAAAATTTAATCAAAACCAAAAATAAAAGAATAAAGAATTGATTTAAAATCATTCACTTGATAAAATAAAAAAAAAATTTGAAACAGAAGCTCTCAAAATTGAATGATTTCAGATTAAAATTTTGAAAATAGGAAAATTTCAAAACGTTAGAGAATGAACATTTTTAGATTCCGATTTGGGAAATAGTATCACTTAAAATTTAAACAAATTGAAATTATATTATTTATAAGTCAAAGCTTCTGAAATTCTAGAATTTTAAATTTTGAGTACTTTAATAAATATAATTTATTATTCAAACTGATTAGATAAACTTTTCTAAAATAAAAAAATTAATTGAATTATTCTGAAAAACGTTCCAAATAAATAGTAATTTTAAATTAAAAACATTAAAAATGGAAAAATGTCTACTCCAGAACGTTGGCAAATGCAAACTTCATTTGAAACTGAAAAAAAATGTAGTCACCAAAAATTGTGATATAACTTTTTTATACTTAAACCCTTTAAAATTTGAATTATTAAAAATAAATTTAAAACGTTTGGAAACTAATAATTTTTAAATTATTAACTATACTTTTCAAAATTCAATTTTCATTGCAAAATTAAAACTTATGAAAGGGACAAATTGAAAATTTAGAGTTGAACCTGAAAGTTCAGAACTCTAAAATAGTAATCATTCAAAATTAAAGAAATTATTCAATTACTTAATTTTTTAAATTGAAATTGTTTAACTTTTAACACTTCCTTTAGAATTATTATTCATTCTTGAACTTTTCGAAACAAATATTTTTCAATTTGAAATTATTTATTTATTTAAAGATTTAACTAAAAATAGGATAATTTAAAGAGTTTACATTGAAAAATAAAGTATACAAAACCAGATTGCTATAATATGATTCCAATATTTGAAATTGTACAATTTTTAGCTTTTCAATTCGAAATTGCTTTTTATTTACATCTAAAATTACTAAAGATAAAAGGGACTATCACGGCTTTTAGTATTAAATTTTCAAAAATTTAATAGCGAAATTATCCCGACATTTTTTATATTTGAATTTTAAACTACAAAATTGTGAAATTTGAAATTCAAAACTTCCAAAAATTAAGATATTTGAAACCAAAAACTTTAGTTTCTGCAAAGCTCTGAGATTTACGAATTTGTTAATCTTCATTGAATTCATGATCTCGCCATTTTAATTGTTAAAATCTTCTCCTTTTTTTATATAAATTTTAAGTGCGAAAAAGTTTTTATATTACCTCAAAAAAAAAAAAATGCTACAAGGTACCCAAATTGAAACTTTTCAGTTTTTAGATCAAGTAAAATTGAAATTTTGTGGATAAATGGTTTCTGAAAGATTACCTTGAACTTCATGGAACTTAGTTGATAAAGTATGTTTCCCATACTGTCTCTGATGACGTTCCATGTAATTTTGTTGTCAGATTGAGCTGTGGATTCAACAGCATGCCTTGCCATGTCGAAAAATGCGATAATGTTGCGCAGCATGCCCACAGTTTTGTAGAAAGGACAGAAACGATCATAAGGCGAGTAACTGAAAATAATTTCGTAAATCAATTATTTCATTTTATGGAAAAATTCGGTTCTATATGATCAGGGTGTCTTCCTGACGCAGGGTTTCTAAGCAAATTCTAGAAAAAAAATCCCTGACAATTCCAGGTTTTTTCCAGGTATCTCAAGATAAACAATTTCGCAAGTTCATTATAAATAATGTAAAATATGTAAAATACAATAACTGCCTTTTTTATTCGTGCAAGTAACTTTATTAAAGGATAAGAAATTTCTTACTAGGACAACTTTCTACTGATTTGATTAATATGTTTAATTTAAATTCATAATTTCTTAAATTTCTTCCCAATGTACACAAATTTGAATAATATTTCAAACAAATTTTGATTTTATCTTTATATACTTAAAACTAAGTGCATATTTAACATATTAATGTTTTGAATGCAAGATACATTTCAGGGAAATATATTCTTTTCAGTAAAATTAATGTGAATACTACATTTAATACAATTAATTAAACTTCTTAACATTTTTAAAAATATTGCATTTTCAACGAGATATAAGAATAATAAGAATTAATATTTGAATTTTTAACTAAAAATGATGAATTTTCAACTAAAAAAGATAATTTTTCAACCAAAAATTGAATAGTTAAATTTTCAGTTAAAAAGATTAAATTTCAACTAAAAGTAAACACGTATTTTCAAAAAAATAGTTTCATTTTTAACTGGAATAGTCAAATTAACAGATAAGAAAAATAATTTAAAAAAAAAAAAAAAAACAATTTTTGAAAAAATTTTTACTTTTTCAACCAAAAATATAAATTTTCAAATAATATGGTGAATCTTACACTGGAATAGTTTAATTTTCAGCTAAAAATTTTAATTTCCAACTGAAAAAAAAATTGAATTTTCAACCAAGAAGATTAAGATAAGAAAGATGAATGTTCAAAAAAATCAAATTTTCAACAAAACAGTTAACGTTTTAACTGGAGTAGTTGAATTTTCAGTAAAAAAATTAATTTTCAACCAAAGAAAACACGAATTTTCAACAAGCTCATTTTGCAACCAAAGGCATGAATTGTAAATTTAAATGATGAATCTTCAACAACAAAATTATTTTTTAACAAAAGAGTTTAACTTTCAACCAAGTAATAGAATTATTGTCCTTCCAAAAAGACGAAATCTGTAAGAAAAATGTATTAGTTGATATTTCTTCCAAAAAATATTCTCATTCTTAATCAAAAACGGTTTAATTCAACCAAAAAGTACGAATTTTCTACCAAAAAGATTAATTTTCAGACCCAAAAATTAATTTTAACCAAAAAAGACGATTTTTCAAAAAAATGCATGCATTTACAACGAAATGTTTGAATATTTCAACTAAAAATGAAAAATTTTCGATCAAACAGTAATATTTTGAAATTTAAAAAAAAAAAATTTCAACCAAAAATGAAACAATCAAATTTTCAGTTCAAAACCAGAGTGATGAATTTTCAAAAAAAAGTTATGAATCTTCAACTGCAATAGTTTGAACCAAAAAGACGAATTTTCAACTAAAACGATGAATACTTAACTGGAACACTTGAAATTTCGACCAAAGAGATGAATTGTTAAACAAGATTAATTTTCAAATAGAAAGATTAATTTTCTACCAAAAAATACAATTTTTCAACGAAATACATGAATTTGTAACCAAACAGATGAATTTTGAACTAAAAAAATAATATTTTTCAACCGAAAATGGAATAGTAACATTTTTAGTTAAGACAACTAATTTTAACCCAAATATAAGAATTTTCAACTAAAACAATGAATCTTCAACTGAAATAGTTGGTTTTTAAACCAGAAAGATGAATTTTCAACTAAAAAATGATGAATTTTTAAACAAGAAGATTAATTTTCAAATGAAAAAATTAATTTTCCACAAAAATATGCAATTTTGTAACAAAATACATGCATTTTTAACGAAATAATTGACTTTTTAATTAAAGAAGACTAAGAAACGAAAAACATCCGAAGGAAAAAAAAAGTTTTTAATCAAACAGCTCATTTTTCAATCAAAGAAATGAATTTTTGATTGAAACGATGAATCTTCAAAAAAAAGTAATAAAAGAGTTTGACTTTCAGCCAAATAATTTTATTTCCAACCTAAAAGATGAATATTTAATAGAAATAATCAATATTTAACTGGAATACTTGAATTGTTAACCGAATAGAAGAATTTTTAAACAAGAAGATTAACTTTCAAATAAAAAGATAATTTTTTACAAAAAATATAAATTTTTTAACAAATTACCTGAATTTTGAACGAAATTACTGAATTTTCAACTGGAATAGCTGAATTTTATGCCCAAAAAAAATTAATTTTCATCCATAAAGATAAATTTTGTACAAAAATGAAAAATTTTCCACAAAGTACATGTATTTTCAAACAAATAGTTTAATTTTTAAATGCAAAATATCAATTTTCAACCAAATAGTTGAATTTTCATCAACAAAAAAAAGATAAATTGTTTTTTAACAAAGTAGTTACATATTCAACCAGAGAAGAATTTTAAATTAAAATGATGAATCTTCAACTTTTCTAAATTGACGAAAATTATTAAAATAATGAAAACTTGAATTTTGCTACGATCAGAAGTTAATTCCCGGCTTTTTTATTAAATTCCCGGTCATTTCCTGGTCTTTTCTGGTCAAGTAGCCACCCTAAATATTAAAGTCTGTGCATTGCAATCTATAAAATAATTGGTGAAGTCTATCAAAAATGCCTGAAAATCTCTTTATTTATTATTGTGTAATAAGTACAAGAAAAATGTTGAAATGCTTTAAAATCTTTGAAATATTTTCAAATCTTTGAAATCTGGTGTACATTTTACAAATTTTTTTTTTCTTTCAAAATCTTTGAAATACTTGAAATTTGTTGAAATCATTATGAATTCTTTGTAAAATCTTTCTGGAATCTTTCGTATTTGTTTCAAAATAATTGAAGTATTTAAAATCTTCGTGAAATTTTTTGAAATCTACGAAATTTTTTTAAATCTTCGAATTCTTGTTTTCTTTAAAATCTTTATCACATTTTTTATTACATTTTTGAAATATTTTTGAAATTTTTCTGAAATCTTTTCTATTAATTTGAAATCATTAAAATATTTGAAATCTTTAAAAAGTTTGAACTCGTTTCAACTCTTTGAAATGTTTTGAAACCTTAGAAATCTGGTAGACTATACCCTTTTTAAAATCGTTACAATTTTTGTAAAATGTTTGGAAATATTCGTGAAATCTTTCTCAAATTTTAATTTTTGAAACCTTTCGTATTCGTTGAAATCATTGAATTATTTCAAATCATATTATATCTTGATAAATAAAAAATATTTCAGTAGCAATATTTCTTCTAAACGAGATTTTTCTTTAATAATAGACTAAAAGATTTCAATTACTCTTCACATTTCAATAAAATAACTGTTTTGAAAGCAAAAAAAAATTCAAATTCAAGGTTCTCGTGAAAAATTCAAGGATATTTCCAGGTTTTTAAGGTTTTCAAGGTCGCTAGACACCCTGGTAATTTAAGTACGGTCCCTAGGGTAGACACCCGGAAGTTAGAATTAAGACAAACCTGTTCTGCTGCAAGAAATCGTCCTTGAGAAGCTTGGCAACTTCGAGAGTGATTTTGTCGCCTTCAGCGAGAGAAGCTTTACCGACCAATTGCACAATTTCGGACAAGTCCTCCTCCTCCTGGAGAATCTCCTTGACTTTCGTCCTGAGGGGGACAAATTCCTGGAAATTCTTGTCGTAAAAATCGTCCAGGGCACGGAGATATTTACTGTAGGAGATCAACCAATTAATGGAGGGGAAGTGTTTTCGCTGGGCGAGTTTCTTATCCAATCCCCAGAAGACCTGGACAATACCAAGAGTGGCACTGGTCACAGGGTCGGAGAAATCACCACCAGGTGGTGATACGGCTCCTACAATACTGACTGAACCCTCACGATCTGGGTTACCCAAGCATTTTACTCTGAAACAAAATAAAAAGGGGTAAATCAATCAATTGTTCATATTTAAGCAAATTTCGCAGTCCAAAATTCTCTCAAAACAGGGGAAATTTAGGGTGATTTTTCACAAAAATATGGGGTGAATTCTTTTTAATCAAATTAATGTAAGATTGCAAGTCAAAATATAATGAATTTTCAAGCAAAAAGTATAAATTTTTACAAAGACAATTGTGTTTTCAAGCTAAAAAGTCGATTTTTTTAGAAAACATTTGACATTTAAACCCGAAAAGATGAATTTTCAACAAAAAAATTAATATCAAGCAAAAAAGATGAATTTTTGAACCTACAAAGATGAGTATTCCAACCAAAAAGACGAATTTTGAACAAATAAATTAAATTTTTAACCAAGAAAGAAAAGAAATTCAAACAAATTGTTCAATTTTCAAGCCAGCGGACAAATATTTTACAAAGTAGTTAAATTTTCAACCCCGCAAATATACATTTTCATCAAAAAAGTTAATTTTTAAACAGACTGTTGAATTTCTAGACAAAAAGACAAATGTTCTATAAAACGGTAGAAATTTCAACCTAAAAGAACGAACTGTCTAGAAAACTGTTGAATTTTTAAAAGAAAAAAAAAGAATTAAAAAAAAAAGTTAATTTTCAAGAAAATATTTGAAGGGTCCATAAAATTGTCGAATTTTCAAGCCAAAATGACGAATTTTTTACAGAAAAATTAAATTAAAACAAAAGTTAATTTGCAACCAAATATCCAAGAAGGATGAACCAAATAGTTGAATTGGCTACCAAAAAAAGTTAATTTTTAACAAAAAAATTGAATTTTCAACCAAACAGTTGAGTTCGCAACCAAAAGAGCAGAAATTTCTACCACAAGAGATGAATTTTCAACACAAAATGACGAATACTTCGCATAACTATTGAATTTTTAACCCAAAAATATAAATTTTCAACACAAAATTTAATTTTCTATAAATTAGTTGAAGTTTCTATAAAATTAATGAAATTTCAACAAATTTTTTAACGAAACAGTTCGAAGGTTCAACCAAATAGTTTAATTTTCTACAAAATAGTTGAATTTTTAACCCAAAAATATGAATTTAAAAAAAAGAGAGTTAATTTCTAACAAAATACTTCAAGTTTCTATAAAATCATTGAAATTTATAGCCAAAAAGATAACTTTTCTACAAAACAGTTTCATTTTCTACCGGAGAAGATGAATTTTCAACAAAAAAGTTAATTTTCAACCGAACAGTTGAATGTTAAAACAAACAGTTGACTGCTCAACCAAATAGTTGTATTTTTAAACAGAAAATTTGAATTTAAAAAAAAAAGTTTATTCTCAACACAATACTTGAAGTTTTTATCAAATTGTTGCATTTTTAAGTCAAAAAATACAATTTTTCTACAAACAAGTTGAATTTTCAAACAGAAAATATGAATTTTAAAGGAAAAAGTTCATTTTCAACCAAAAACTTGAATGTTCAAACAAATTGTTCAATTTTCAAGCCAGCGACAAATATTTTACAAAACAGTTAAATTTTCAACCCCATAAATATACATTTCCACCAAAAAAGTTAATTTTTAACCAAACTGTCGAAACTTCAAGACAAAAAGACGAATGTTCTATAAAACGGTTGAATTTTTTATCCCGAAAATATGAATCTTCAACAAAAAGTTAATTTTTAACCAAAAAATTGAATTTTCAACCAAATTTTCAACCAAACAGTTGAGTTTCCAACCAAAAGAGCAGAAATTTCTACCACAAGAGATGAATTTTCAACACAACACGACGAATTTTTCGCATAACTGTTGAATTTTTAACCCAAAAATATAAATTTTCTACAAATTAGTTGACGTTTCTATAAAATTATTGGAATCTCATCAAAAAAGTTAATTATTTAACCAAACAGTTGAAGGTTCAACCAAATAGTTTCATTTTCTATCAAACTCTAAGAATTTCAACCCAAAAAGAAGAATTTTCTACAAAACAGTTGAATTTTGAACCCAAAAATATGAATTTTCAAAAAAAAGAGAGTTAATTTCTCACAAAATACTTGAAGTTTCTATAAAATCGTTGAAATTTAGAGTCAAAAAGACAACTTTTCTACAAAACAGTTTCATTTCCTACCCGAAAAGATGAATTTTCAACAAAAAAGTTAATTTTCAACCGAACAGTTGAATGTTCAAACAAACAGTTGACTGTTCAACCAAATAGTTGAATTTTTAACCAGAAAATTGGAATTTTCAAACAAAAAAGTTTATTTTTAACACAATAGTTGAAGTTTTTATCAAATTGTTGCATTTTTTAGTCAAAAAATACAATTTTTCTACAAACAAATTGAATTTTCAAACAGAAAATATGAATTGAAAAGAAAAAAGTTCATTTTCAACCAAACACTTGAATGTGAAACCAAATAGTTGAATTTTCTAACAAATTGTTAAAATTTCAAGACGAAAGTTCTATAAAACAGTTGAATTTTTACCCAGAAAATATGAATTAGACTCTCAACCAGATAGTTGAATTTTTAACCCAAACAGATGCAATTTTAGATCAAAAAGACAAATTTTCTGCTAAGAAAAATTTTTCAATCAAGAAAGAAAGAAAATTTCAACCAAATTGTGGAATTTACAAGACAAAAAGGCGAATTTTCTATAAAACAGTTGATACTTCAACCTAAAAATATTCATTTTCAACAACAAAATTATTTTTCAATAAAATAGTTAAATTTTCAACTAAAAGATATGAATTCTGAAACAAAAATATAATAATAGACTTTTCAATTAGAAAGAATTAACTTTCAACCAAAAAAGATGACTTTTCTATCAGAAGATGCATTTTTAATCCAAAAGGAAGAATTTTCTATCTAAAAAGACGAATGTTAAAGGAAAAATTGAATTTTTAACAAAAACAGATGAATTCCCCCAAAAAATGTAATAGTAGAATTTTTAATCCAACAAGTTTTGCATTTTAAATCAAAAACAGTTTAATTCAATCAAAAAAGACAAATATCCAACAAAATATTTAAATTTTCAAAAAAAAAAAAAACAGATTAATTTTAAACGAAGCCGTTGTACTTTTATCAAAAAAAGATGAAATTTTTACCAAGAGGTAAATTTTCAATCCAAAAAGACGAATTTTCAACAAAAAAATTTGAATTTTCGACCAAGAAAGATTTCTCAGTGAGAAGAGAAAAAAAATGTCAACCAAATTGTTAAATTTTCAAGCGAAAAAGACGAATTTTCTACAAAACATATGAATTTTTAACACAAAAATATGAATTTTCAACAAAATATTTTAAGTTTCCTTAAAATTGTTGAATTTGCAAGCCAAAAACACAACTTTTCTACAAAACAGTTGAATTTTCAACAAAAAAGTTAATTTCCGACCAAACGCTTGAATGTTCAACTAAATAGTTCAATTTTCTACAAAACTATAAGATTTTCAAGACAAAAAAAAGTTTTATTTTTAACCCAACAATATGAATTTTAAGAAAAATAGTTAAATTTCAACAAAATAGTTGAAGTTTCTATGAAACTGTTTATTTTTCAAGGCAAAAATACTATTTTTTTTCAAAAGAATTGAATTTTTAACCAAACAGTTGAATTTTCAACGAAATGCTTGAATTTTCAAAAGAGTTTTCAACCAAGAAAGATTTTTTAGTCCCGACAGAAAAAAAAATCAACAACACTGTTGACTTTCAAGTGAAAGACGAATTTTCTACAAAACACTTCAATTTTCAACCCGACAATATGACTTTTAAAGCCAAAAAACAAATTTCCTGTAAAACAGTTGAATTTTCAACCAAAAATATGAATTTTCAACTAAAAAGGATGAGTTTTTAAACAAAGTTCTTGAATTTTCAAAAAAATAATCTAATTTTCAACCAAATAATAAAAGTTATAATGGCAAAGATCAATTCTCAATCTTTGAAATCCTTCAAATATTTTAAATCTTTCTGAAATCTTAAAATTTCTGTGAAATCTTTTGGAATCTTTTTCAATTTTTGTAAGATATTTAAAATCCTTGAAACCTTTAAAAACCTTGAAATTTGGTAAAACCTTACTTTTTCCTATGAATTAACAGAGTAGTTCAACTTTCAATCCAGTATTTGAATTTTCACTAAAAAAAAGATGAATTCTCAATAAACAATGTAATAGTGGATATTATAACCAAGAAAATATTTTGATTTAAAATAAAAAACAATTTAACTAATCCAAAAAAGACGATTTTTCAACTTAGTCGAATCCTCAAGCAAAACAGATTCACTTTCAACCAAGAAAAAATGTTTAAGTCAATAAAGAAAAAAACTGTAATCCAAAATGTAGAATTTTCAAACCAAAAAAATGATCTTTCTACAAAACAGTTAAAGTTATAACTTAATCATTGAATTTTCAACAAAAAAGAATAATTTTTTACCATAAAGACGAATTCCCAATAAAATACATCAACTTTGAACAAAATAGTTGAATTTTCAACCAAGAAGATTGATTTTTTACTATAAAAGACGATTTTTTCAATCAATTACATATATTTTCAACCAAATAGTAGAATTATTAAACCATAATAGATCAATTTTTAGCTACAAATACAATAGTTAAATTTTTATTTAAAAAATTAATTTTCAACCAAAAAAAAAACTTTCTACAAAACAGTTAAATTTTCTACTAAATTGTTGAATTTTCCAGCCAACAAGACGAGTTTCGTACAAAAAAATTGAATTTTAGAGCAAAAAGTTAATTTTCGACCAAATTGTTAAACTTTCTGTTGAAAAAAATTAATTTTAAACAAACAAAAAACGAATTTTCCACAAAGTAGTTGAATTTAACCAAAGAAGACCAATTTCCAACATATAAACTTGAATCTTCAACTTAAACAAATTATTTATTAACCAAACAGTTGCATTTTTAACTAAAAAAAGGATTTTCTACAACAAAAAGAAAAGGATTTTGAATGAAATACATAAATTATCAACTAAACAGTTAAAATTTCAACCGACAAGATTAATTTTCTACCAAAATTAAAAGACGAAGTTTTAACAAAATATTTGAATTTTCAAACAAAAAAAAAACAAAAAACAGATTAATTTTAAACCAAGCCGTTGTACTTTTATCAAAAAAAGATGAAATTTCTACCAAGAGGTAAATTTTCAATCCAAAAAGACGAATTTTCAACAAAACAGTTGAATTTTCAACAAAAAAGTTAATTTCCGACCAAATGCTTAAATATTCAACTAAATAGTTCAATTTTCGAACAAACTGTAAGACTTTAACGACAAAAAAAATGTTGTATTTTTAACCCAAAAATATGAATTTTAAGAAAAATAGTTAAATTTCAACAAAATAGTTTAAGTTTCTATAAAACTGTTTAATTTTCAACAAAAAAATTGAATTTTTAACAAAAGAGTTGAGTTTTCAACCAAGAACGATTTTTTAGTCCCGAAAGAAAAAAATGTCAACCACATTGTTGTCTTTCAAGTGAAAGACGAATTTTCTACAAAGCACTTCAATTTTCATAATATTTTATATTTATATAATAATAATAATATTTTTAATATTTTCATAATATGACTTTTTAAGCCAAAAGACGAATTTTTGGTAAAACAGTTGAATTTTCAACAAAAATTTGAATTTTTAACTAAAAAGGATGTGTTTTTTTAGAAACTTGTTGAATTTTCAACAAAATAATAGGATTTTCAATCAAATAATAAAAGTTGTAACGGCAAAGATCATAAATTTCCAACAAAATAGTTGAAGTTTCAACTAAAAAAGATAAATCTTACAATAAAATGAAATAATGAAATTTTGAGTTGAAAAAATTAATTTTCAACCATAAAGATGAATTTTTAAAGAAATTCTAACACCTTTTCTAAATAAAAAGAAGAATTTCCAACAAATAAAGATTTTTAAGTAAAAAAAAAGAATAAAATTGGATCCAAATGGTCGAACTTTGAAATGAAAAGACGAACTTTTTGTAAAACACTCGCATTTTCAACCCAAAAATATAAATTTTAAATGAAAAAGTTAATTTTCAAACAAAAAGTTACAGTTTACCTCAAAAAAAGAGATCAATTCTCAACAAAAGATGGAAGAAGTTACATCTTGAGATGAAAAATTAATTTTAAATTGAAAAAAAACGAATTTTCAACAAAAAAATTAAATTTTCAACCAAGAAGATAAAACTTCAAACAATAAACTAAATAGATTTTTAACGAAGTTGTTCAAATTTTACCCAAGAAGTTAAATTTAAAATTTAAAAAAAATCCAATTTTGGCAAAAAAATAGAAAAGTTGCATTTTGAATAAAAATTTAAATCTTTGAAATCTTTTGAGTTTTAATAGGTTTGTGAAATTGTTGTGAAATATTTAAAATCTGGTGTAAACGCTTTTTTAACTTTTAAATCTGTTCAATCTTTGAAAAATGTTCAAAATCCTTTTAAATACTTCAGAATCTTTTAAATATTTTGAAACTTTTTGAAATCTTCAGTAATGTTTTGTAATTTAATTTTTAATTTAATTTAATTTAATTTAATAAATTTAATTTAATTTTTAACATTCTACATTAGAGAAACGAAATAAAAAACTTATAGAATTATTCACAATATTAAAGTCTGTTCATTGCAATCTATAAAATAATTGGTAAAGTCTACAAAAAATGCCTAGAAATCTATTTATTCTGTAATGAGTAAAAGATAAATTATATCTTGATAAATAAAAAACGTTTCAGTAGCAAGGTTTCTTCTAAACGAGATGTTTCTTTCATAATAGACTAAAATCTTTAAATTACGTTTCGCATTTCAATAAAATAACTGTTTTAAAAGAAAAAAAAGTAATTCAAGGTTCTTGTAATAAATTCAAGGAGATTTCCAGATTTTCAAGGTTCTACAAAAATTCAAGAAGAATTCAAGGGTTTTCAAAGTTACTGGACACCTTGTTTCTAGAAAAAATGGGGAAAGGAGAAAGAAGAGGAATTTTTTTAAACAGGATAAAAGAGGAAAATAAAGAAAAAATATCAATTGAAATTAGGCAAATTGAATTACCTTCCGGCTCGCTCGTAGAAACTGGCAAGCCTAGCACCCAAGTAAGCTGGATAACCGGAATCGGCAGGCATTTCAGCTAAACGACCGGAAATTTCACGAAGAGCCTCGGCCCATCGAGATGTTGAATCTGCCATCATGGATACGTTGTAACCCATGTCTCGGAAGTACTCAGAAAGAGTAATACCTGAAATTAAATCAAATCATTGGTGACATTTCTGTTAAACCAAAATTGCCGATACAGGAAAATTTTATAATTCTAAAATTTCCGAATCGAAACAATTAAAAAGTTATTTTAATAATAAATCAATAATAAAATAAGAAATAAAAGTATTTTATTCATTATTTTTTATTTTATTATTTTTAAATTTCTGAATTTTCCGATTCGGGAATTTGGTAATTCGTGATTTTCCCTGTGATCGATAATTTTACAATGTCGGGATAATTTCGGGAATGTTATGTACATTTCAAATTCTTTCTCTTTCGAAAATTTTCTCGACGGGAATTTTAATTTTCGGGATTTTTCAAGCGTACCTTAAAAATTCATCTCTTTTGCTAAAAAGTTAATCTCTTTGCCGTAAAAATGCAATTGTTTGGTTATAAATTAATTTGTCTTGGTTGAAAGTTAAACTACTTTTTTCAAAAATTCATTTGCCAGTTGGAAGATTCATCATTTTAGTTGAAAATTTAACTATATTGTTGAAAATTCATCGTTTTGGTAGACAATTTTTGTTTGAAAATGTAATTATTTAATAGAAAAATCGTTATTCTTTTAAGTTAAAAATTAACTTTTTAAACTCAAAATTCGACTATTCCGTTTTATGTTGAGAATTGATTTTTTAGTTGTAAATTAAACTATTTTGTTAGAAATTCATTGATTTGGTTGAAAATGCTTTTTTCTGTGGATTGGAAATTATTTTTTTACTTAAAATTGAACTTTTCCATTTTAGGTTAAAAATTGATAGTTTTTACTTGAAAATTCTTCTTATGGTTTAAAAATTTATCTGTTTTAGTACAAATTCAATTCATTTCGGATAAAAATGCGACTACTTGGTTAAAACTTAATCTTTTTTGGTTGAAAATTGAGCTTTTTTGTTGAAAATTTGTCGTTTTAGGAAAATTCAAATAGTTTTAATTTTAAATTAATTTTTTTCGTTGAAAATTCAACTACTTAGTTGAAAGTTGGACTAATTTGTTGAAAATAAATTCTTTTGGATAAATATTTATCACTTTAGTTGAAGGTTAATCGCTTTGGTTGAAAATTTAATTATTTTGTTGAAAATTCGTTTTTTTGTTCAAAATTAATTTTTCAAAATAAAAATTCAATGATTCCATTTTTTTTAACAATTTTTTTTTTTTTTTGCGAATTAAACTATTTTCTTCAAAATTCATTAATTTGGTTGAAAATCCGTTTTTTTCTGGGCTAGAAATGTTTTTTTTTTACTGAAAAATTAACTATTCTGTTTTAGGTTGAAAATTGATTGTTTTTAGTTAAAAATGCAAAAAATTGGTTGAAATTTTATTTATTTTGTTAAAAAGTTGTCATTTTGGAAGAATTCAAATGTTTTTTATTTAAAATTAATATTTTGTTGTTGAAAATTCAACTGCCTAGTTGAAAGCTGAACTAATTTGTTAAAAATAAATTCTTTTGGTTAAATATTCATCACTTTAGTTGAAAGTTAATCTCTTTGGTTGAAAATTTAACTATTTTGTTGAAAATTCGTTTTTTTGTTCAAAATTAATTTTTCAAAA
>CAKNXH010059825.1:0-27403 GCA_932178445.1 Andricus quercusramuli | reverse complement strand
TGAACCCTCTTTATTTGCGAACCACGCCCAACTACCGAGTCTGAGCTGACCGTGCGAGAAGCCGGTACACTGCGTTCCTAGGATTGAGTTTAATTTATCGTTCTTTTTGAGATTTTTGGATTTTTATCTAATGAACTTTGAGATTTGGGTCTTGTGAATTTAAGTGGCCTCGAACAGGCCTGGCGCTCAACGGAAAATTTAGATTTTTATGAAATTTACGGGAAGCAGTGCCGAAGGTATGTAGTGATTTTGATTATTTAACCATAATTAAATTGCAACATTTCAAGATCTTGCAAGTGATCTTGTAAGCCACACCACCCTTTTCAAATTCATCTGAAGGATCTTCACCAAAAGTTATTGGAAGTGTCTACGTGTACCGAAATTTCGGTACAAATATCTCCGAACTACGACTTTGGCTATTTGCACCAAAATTTCGGTACGAATAATTGTCAGATACTATTTTGGGTACTTGTACCGAAATTTCGGCACGAATATAGTTCTCAAATACTATACTTTGGCTATTTGTACCGAAATTTTAGGAGCAAACTTCCGAAAAGCGAATACCTTCGATTAATTTGAACCTCCGTATACCTATGCATTTTAAAGTTAAAACTCTAAAAAACTATAAGAATGTCACGTTTTTCCGCTTAATTTTAGTAAATAATAGCAAGTTACAAAAAAGCTTCAAATAGAAGTTGTTGATCTCCTGCAAATACACCTTTTATGTAATATACAGTTTTTCTGAAAAACAAATATTTTACATGACATCCCTACCCCTTTCTAAAGTCTTATGGGGGGAGGGGAGACACCCCTGTGACTGGTTACAGGAATAATGTTGGTCAAATCCCTACCCCTTTCCAACGTTTAGTGGGGGCGGGAAGGTACCCCTATGATTGGTTACAGAAATAATGTTGGTCAAACCCTTACCCATTCCCAACGTCTTATGGGGGGATGGGAGGCACCTCTGTGACTGGTCATAAAAATATTTTAGGTCACATCCTTACCATTTCCATCGTCTCGTGGGGGGGGGGATACCTCTGTGACTGGTCACATAAATAATGTAGGTCATATCCATACCCCTTTCCAACACCTCAGGTGGTGGTGGGGGGTAAACTGACGCATCGGCTTTTCGGAAGGTTATCCCCGAAATTTCGGTACAAATAGCCAAAGTTGTATCTGGGAGCTATTCGTACCGAACTTTCGGTACCCGTAGACACGGCCAAAGTTATTATTGAATCCATTTTAAATGGTATACGGAAAATAGTATGAATATTAAATTTTTTCAACATGAATTGAATAGTTTTAGAAATTTGACCAAAAAAAGGAAGAACAAAAGTATTAAAAGAACTATATTCTCTCAATTCCTTCTGATTATCTGTAGCTTAAATGTTACTTTGTTTGTTTTTGATTTGTTGAAATCTAATTGTGATTTGTTGCTCAACTAACTTTTTTGGGTAATGATTCAGAAAAAGGATATTCCTAAAAAAATTCAAATTCTCTTTGTGAAATTAAATGTGGGACAAACCTAGAGCCCTGTCGACTAAGTTTTTGATGACTGCAATTTTGGTTTGAAAAGGATGAGCCGAAAAGAAATTTAAAATTCTACCTGAATATGTATTTTTCCTGTACCAATTGGTAATAATATTACCATCCTGACCTTTAATTACTTCTACGTCCAAAAAACTGATTTTACTATTTTTCTCTATTTCGTGGGTAAACTGAAGTTTTGGATGAAAACTGTTAAAAGCATCTAAAACCGCCTGTAACTTTGCTAGAGGAACACACAACAAGGTGTCATCAACATACCGATAGTAAAAGGGCAAAACAAAATCCAGCTTCTTGAAAGCAAAGACTTCCAAACCTTCCATAACCATTTCTGCCAAAATCGGAGAAATGACTGAACCTATGGGAGTACCAAACTTTTGCCTATAAAAAGATCCATTAAATGTATCATTTTTCTTTCCTCTTTTTTATTTTTGTCCAAAGAAACAAAATTTTGTTTATTTTGTTTTTTAGGAATTACAATAGGAGCATTTTGTGGTGGTTGTCAAAATTTTATCGTTGAATTCTTGTATTTCGTGCACGCTAGAGTAGACATACCGGCACTCGAGGTCTGTTTGGCGCTACGCTCAGGGATAATGCCCAACTCCGTGCCTCATTAATATTTTGTACTTTAGGACCCCCTGATCAATAATATACGTGTTTGAAGGTCGAGAGAAGAATACTTTTTCGTTGGTGTTGCGTCTAAAGCCAAAGCTTTTCACGCTCAGGGATCATGCTCAACTCTGTGCCCCCTTGATGTTTTGAAGTTTAGGATCCTCCGATCGATAATTTACATGCCTGAAAGCCGAGAGAAGAATACTTTTTCGTTGGTGTTGCATCCAAAGCTGCTTTTCGTGCATGCTAACCGAGATATACCGACACTCGAAGACGGTTTGGCGCCACTCTCAGGGATCATGCCGAGCTCTGTGCCCCTTTGACATTTTGGAGTTTAGGACCCTCTGATCGATAAAGTACATCTCTGAAGGTCGAGAGAAGAATACTTTTTGGTTGGTGTTGTGTCCAAAGGGGACATACCGACTTTCGAGGAGGGTTTGGAGCCACGCCCAGGGATCATGCCGAACTCGATGCCTCATTGATATTTTGTACCTTAGGTCTTAGGACACCCTGCACGGAAAAAAGTCCATTAAATTTTATAGAACTAGTCCTATAGTAGAGGATACGACGGGTAGTTTAGTAAAAGTTAAAATTTCCTTGGTTTTACATTGCATTGAACTCTTCTACGAAATGTAATGCAATGTTAATTTTCCGGATGCAGCATGGGGTCGTCTAAAATTTTTCGATGGCCATTGTCGTAGGCGTAGACGGTTACACTGCTTGAGAGACCACATGCTGCGTCCGGAAAATTGACATTCGTCACGGTAATAAAGATCGAATACATTTCAACGGAAAAAGTATAAACTTTAACAACAATAAATAATGTAAATGTGAAAGCAAAGCGATTTTATTATTTAATTTTGTAGAATAATATTTAGCTTTATTACAACCTTCTATGATAATTAGAAGCTGAGAACGTGACTCTGTTTATTATTGTTTATAGGAGAATAAGTTATTACTTTACCTGAAAGTGGCTGACGCCAATTTGTTACACAAGACTTACACTATTGATGTACTAATTTTGTGAACACCTTCTTTTCAATTAATAAAGATACAACAGGTGAAAGGAAAAATAGAAAAAAGAATGAAAAATGCGCATAACTTGGTAAATATAAACATTTTAATGAAATATTTTGCAGTAATGTTGGAGTACACCTGCAGGGGAGTTTTTTCTTTCTCTTGACAATTTTCGAAAAAATGACTTGCTGTACAGAAAAACTCATTTTGATTGTTCTGGTACTTCTTTAATCGATGTTTTCTCTTAATGTATCAATTTTATAAAAAAATGATATGAGAATGAAAATATGCATCTTTCAGAGTAGACCAACTTTTGTTTGAAACTTTTTCCTGTAAATTCAATATCAAGAAATTTTACCTGAATTTCCGGCAACTTTGAAGGTGACTCACAGCACTTTTACGTCCAGTAAAGTGCCTGAAAATTCGCAGGAGCTATTTATATGTCATATTCTACATGTATACAAGTTTTCAAGCTTATTCGAGTCACAGCAATGAACCATAAAAATTGGCACTTTTGCCAGGCTCTATCATTACACCATTTATGCCATGAGCTTGCGGTCTATAAAATGTAAAGGATGAGGTGACGTATTCTCTATTAGAAGGCAGGATACGAAAAACGTAGAATAGTTCTAGAAAATTTAAAAGTCCAGCTAATATACAGTCTATATCGGAGAAGTCTTGAAACTATAGAGAATAGCCCTATAAAATTATAGCCTATTTTTCACCTAAAAAAATTAATGTTTCTTATTATCATTATTATTATCATTATACTTTATTATTTTTTCACATATTCAAGTACATAATTATTTACTATCAACCCGAATCCGCCCAATAAATTTTGTTTCTCCAAACAAAATCTGAAACGGGGAATACCCTCCTCAGCTCAAGGTTGCCAACTTGCACCAAACAGCAGCCTAAAATTATTTGGGTAACCTCCCTGAATAGTATACGACGGTTTTGCGCGAGATTTAAATGTGAAAGAATAGGACAAGTCGTTTTTCATAAACCTCTGCTCGATGTACCATATATGACCCCGTGGGCGGATTCGGGACAAACAATCACTACACTAATAATCGCACGCTCTTAAAATTCTTATTCGCTGTGGGTTCGTACCCCCTACCTACGCATTCGGAACTCCTAACAAAGCCTCGCAGCTAACATAACTTGGAGTATGGAGTATGGAGTATGGAGTATGACAAATTTTTGGAACCGTTTCATACAAAATTTGTTGCTTCAAAAATTTTAATAATTTACGGGTTCAGAATTTCTCCTTTTTCAATGATTGAATGATTTTTAAAATAAATTCGCTGTTTTTCTAGAATATCAATAATTTGAAAATACTAGTTCCATAATTTCGGGAATTTTAAATTTCCGGAGTTTTATATTTATAATGTCAGTAATTTCAAGAATATCAAATTTCGAAAATTTAGTTTTGAATTTAGGGAATTACATATTTCGGGATCTTAACCACTTTTAAAATTTTGGAAATTTAAAATTTCGAAACATTTTTTAATCGCAAATTCTTGCTTGGTTCTAAGTTCTAGTAGGTTCAAAATCAATAAGAAGTTAGATAGCTAAATAGAAGAAAGTTACATAAGTTACATAAAGTTAAAGGCTTGCATTGAACATAATTTTAAAAGTTGAATTTTTGATTTTATATTTTTTGAATCGATTAAATAAGATATGACATGGGAAAAGTTGAACCTATTCCAATTTTGAACGTTGAAAAATAAAATAAAATCGTGATCAAAAATATGTAAAGTAAATTTTAGCTATAATTTTATGTACAGAAAGAAATCAATCCTAACGGTCAGTGGTGTAGTCCTAAATAGACCAGTGGAATTAGACATAAAAATCGAGACAATTAACAAAAATTCCGAAGCTCAAAAAAAAAATTCTATAGTTGTTTTTTTATATGTTGAGTAATTATAAATTCAGTCTCTATCTTGTATTAAATTTTAAAAACGTTCGTGATACGGCAACATTATTAATTATGAACAAATTATTATTTTGTTAATCACTCCCCAGCGAAAATGCCGAAGGTTTTGCAAAATGTTGTTTCTGCTTTTTTTCATTGAAAAGAGACTATTATATGATTTTCAAAACTAAAGCAATAACGCAAATTATCTTTTTTTAAATTATTGTTAAATTTTTTTCAATCCGACTCCTAAAATTCTCGCGGAAATTGCGAAGGTTGTGTTTTTGGGTAGCAAATGTTAGAAATCTCGAGATTGGGAAATTATCAAATTTGCAAAACGTTGCTCAGCTGGCAATAATATTAAAATTGCAATTAAACAAATTAGCTACTTTTGGGAAATAGCCAAAAATTACAAACATTTTGCAAATCGTACTGAGTGATAAACAACTCATTACCAACGTTATATAACATTTGCAAACTGTTCACAACTTGGCAACATTATTCATTATAAACAAATTATTATTCTGTTTATCACTCCCCAGCGATAATACCGAAGGTTTTGCAAAATGTCCTTTCTGCTTCTTTTTTTAATTTAAAAAAGACTATTATATGATTTGCAAAAATAAATACATAACGCAAAGTATCGTTTTTTAAATTATTGTTAAATTTTTTGCGATTGGACTCCCAAAATTCCAGCGAAAATTGCGAAGGCTGCGTGTTTTGGTAGCAAATGTTAGAAATGTCGAGTTTTGAAAATTATCAAATTTGCAAAACGTTGCTCGGCCAGCAATAATATTCAAATTGCAATTAAACAAATTAGTTACTTCTGTAAACTAGCCACAAAATACAAAAAATTTGCAAATCGTACTGAGTAATAATTAACTAAGTACTAACATCATATTAGAGTTGTAAACCGTTTACTACTTGGCAACATTATTAACTATAAACAAATTATTATTTTGTTTATGACTCCCCAGCGAAAATACCGAAGTTTTTGCAAAATGGTATTTCTGCTTCTTTCCACTGAAAAGAGTATATTATATGATTTGCAAAACAGTATGCATAACGCACATCATCCTTTTTTAAATTAATGTTGCGTGTTTGGGTAAAAAATGTGGAAAAGTCGAAATCTAAAAAATATCAAATTTTCAAAAGGTTGTAAGACCGGCAACAATATTAAAATTGCAATTAAACAAATTAAGTACTTTTTTAAACTAGCCAAAAAATACAAACATTTCGCAAATCGTACTCAGTGGTAATTAACTTACTACTAACGTCCTATTTTCATGGTATCTTGTTTTTTTTAAAAAAGTATTTTAAAGTAATAAAATAACTGCCAATGTAGGAAAAGGAGGAAAAATTTGAAAAAAAAAACAAGTTACCATATGCAATTTAGGAATTGCGTGAAAATTTTTTGATAAGTGAATAATTTTTTAAAATAATTTTTATAAGGTAACCGGAGCATAATAAAAATTTTGAAAATAAAGACAATTTTAGAGACAATTGTATATCATAAGACAACTGTGAATAAGTAATGATGTTGCCTTTCCTCCCATGTAACTATTTACTCTGTAAATATGAATCAGTGGAAAATTCACTGATTGAAATAGTAGTTGGACATTTCACTGATTAAATCAGTGATTCCAGACTTTTCACTAATCAATTCAGTAAAACCAGAGTAAATCATGCGAGACATAACCTCTGAGTTTTCAAGTAAAGTGTTGTTGTTATTCTTTTACATACGTGGCAAAAATAATTTTTTTATTAAATAAATTTTTGAATTTTCGAACTGTAAGTGTGCTGAATTTACTTCCGGAAAAATATACTCGAACTTTTATAAAAAGTACTCACTTGACGGGTGTGCACGAGACAGTCGTATCTTGATAATAAAGAAATATGTGAGGTTTTTTGTCATTTACAACCATCAAATCTTTCCACATTTTTTAATATTTGATCACATTGATGTGTTTTAAGTTCTTACTATGATTACTTCATTGAGTCTACTAAAATATTATTTTATTATGACTGCAAAATTGACGTGGTGCAGTGCTGCCAACTTTCAAAAGTGAAAATTTCACTGAATGAATAAGTAACTTTTCACTGGATGTCAGTGACCGGATTCTAGCTATTTGAATCAGTGAGATTTCACTGTCAATCAGTGACTTTTCACTGATTCAGATTCAGAGAGTAGTGTATTGCATATCGAGGGACGAGAGACAACAATGCTACTTCCGATAACTGAGTTATGAAACCAAAATTTCTATCATAATTTTCAGAAATTAATAAATTTTAGAAATTTATAGTTTCGCCGTTATTGATTGAGATAGTTTACCTTTCTTAATTTTTCAAAAGCCATTCGTGAGTTCGAATGAGAGTATATTTTTCACCATCAATATAATCACACTTGATATTTGAGTGAAAATGACGCTTCACCGTTCTCTACACATAGATTTCTCTCAAAGCTTCTAGTGGGAAACAAACTTTGTGGACTATAAACACCGATAACATATAGTACCATGAAACACATATTTTACTTTAGGCTATTCTGAAATTTAAGCTTCAAATTTTAGGACAATTTTCTATTGATTTATTGTTCATATTATATAATTTGTACATAAACCCTATACATTCGTAGCCAATATGGAAATTCAAGAATTTTTTGGTTGTTATTGAAGGCAGATTCCAATTCAGAGACAACATCCTTTCAACTGTAAAATATATAAATAAAAAAATCTGAATATTAAAGAACAGAAAGTACAGAAAATATATACAGACACATTGTATCCGAAAGGTTCGTAGACATTTTCTTATAAAACGAAAATGATCTAAATTTTGTATTCCGTCCTTCGCGTTATGATTGACAATTCTGTTGATGGGTCATTCCCCGTCAAAGTGTACATTTCATACTTGTAAGCCCCCCGATTTACAAAAATAGAATAATCACAATAATTGACAAATAGGAATGCTTCCTGTATTGATACTTTATAAAAGCATTACTAGTTTTTAATTTTAGTTTTAATACGGGCGGGAAGTCCATGAAGAACTCCCCTGTAGCTCAAGCTATAAAGCCTATTGTACCACACCCTTACTTATTCAGTCTCAGCAGTCGACCCCAGACCTCTTGACGAAGCCCAGTATGTCGACCACTGATCGCGCTTCGATTTCCTCTGTTTCCATAAAATGGACCCCGGGGGTCTGTTGCCTGAGCCTAGCTAATGCCGGGCACTGGCATAATGCATGCAGGGATGTTTCGTCATCCCTGCCGCACCTCCTGCACTCCGTGGTGGGGTTATACCCCATTTTGTGCATATGATAGTTCAAGTGATTGTACCCTGTCAGGGTCCGTGCCACTGAAAGTTGGTTTAATGCCGTTTTGCATTCCCAAACCAGTTCTGATGTTATGACTGGTTTCCCTATTGCAGTTAGTGTCGCTTGGCTGTCAGAACAGATCGTAATCTGTCTGCCAGCAGCGTTTTCCTCTATCACCCTGTATCTACATGGGCGCTCTGTATCCGTGCACTCTCCGTGTTTCTCGGTTGATCAGAGCTCGGAATGCAGGCGGCCAACCGTTTTGGTTACTTTGCGTGGAGATCAAATGTCTCTAGGTGGCCACTGCTGGTTCGCAAGATGGCTGTCACTACGCCAGTTTTCAATTGTTTGAAGGGACAACGTCACGTTTTTGCGAAATAGTGAATTGTGATTAAAACCTATAGTTTTAGTGAGATAAATGTGTGTAGAATATAATGGAACTTTGTGTACCCATAAACTTAATATCTTAGAAGGATGATTTTATATTATTTCACACTAACAATTGAAGTTTTATTGTAACCCGCAGTGAAGCGTGGTTCAATTTTGTATCTGTTTTGAAAAAACGCTACATTGTGATTTGAAAACTGGCGCGGCGACAGGCATCTTGCGAACCAGCAGTGGCCGCCTAGGGACATTTGATATCCGCGCAAAGTAACCAAAACGGTTGGCCGCCTGCACTCCGAGCTCCGGTCAACCGAGAAACACGGAGAGTGCACGGATACATAGCGCCCATGTAGATACAGGGTAAGTGTTTCAGCACAGCGAAGGACGGCTAGGACCTGAGCTTGAAAGACAGTAGCGTGTCGCCCAAGTGTGATCCCTATCCCTTTCCCTCTCTTGCTATCATAAATTCCTGCTCCTGACCCTCCGTCTCCCCTGGAGCCATCCGTATACCAGATTCCCCCCTGGAGAAGCGGGTTACCATTTTCTTTCCACATATCACTGCTTGGGATACAGTCGCGTAAATCTTTGGTGAAGTTGAAGCGTTTAGTTATTTTATCTTGCCTCATCTGTAGAATCGGCAGTGTGCTGATATCACTCGGGAGTCTAGTGTGTTTAGTCCCCGGAGTTCATCTATTTGCTCTTGCCAGGTGGCCTATCGCGTGAGCCGCTCTGGCGGTTATCGCAACATGTAGGGGTTCCTCACAGAGCATGAATCCTATCGCCGATGTGGGCACAGTCCTCATTGCTCCAGTCAAACCCCTAAATGCTAGCGTTTGTAATCTTCGCAGCCTGTCCTGCATTGTTTTAAATTCCGCTCGTGGCCATCAGACCACGACCGCGTGTAGGAGCCTGGGTTTGAAGACAGCAGAGTAGAGTCATGCGAGCATTTTAGGCCCTAGCCTCCACCTCAACCCAAAGGCTCTCCTGCACATCTGAAAAGTCATGACAAATTTCCTGCATTGGGTCTCCAGGTGCTTTGCCCAGCTCAGCTTGCTATCTAGGATTATGCCTAGATATTTAACTGACTCTGAAAACGTCAGCTTTCCACCACAGAACACAGGAGCGTCAGCTTTCGGAAATTCATAATTCCTCGTGAAAATGACCAGGTTGGTCTTTTCCGGATTTACCGAGAGTCTTGTGCTATCGCACCAGAGCTCTCCAATGCGCAGCACCGTCCTTATAAGACCCATCAGCGTTTCCAGATGAGCCCCCTTAACTAGGATTACAAAGTCGTCTGCATATCCTTGGGTATAGTACCCTTCTTTATTTAGCCTTCGAAGCAGGACGTCCACTACAATGCACCACAGGAGGGGCGACAGGACACCCCCCTGTGGGCAACCCCGCGGAGCTATCCCCCTTACTAGGCTTTCACCCCATCTGGTTTCGAGTCTTCTTCGGCGCAGCATGCTTCCTATCCAGCATACTAGCTGGTCCAGCACGCCACATCTCAAAGCCTCTCGACAGATGACTTATGGAGGAGTATTGCTGAAGGCATCCTCTATATACAAGAAAGCGCCCACAGCATACCCTTTTTGTTCCAACTGCTGCTCCAATTTTGCTACAACAGCATGAAGCGCAGTTTCTACCGAGCAGCCTGCCTGGAAAGCATACTGCCCTCTATAAAGCGGGGAGGCCAAAAGCACCTCATCCCTAATGTATCTCTCGATCAGCTTCTCTAGCGTCTTCAGGATAAAAGATGTTAGGCTGATTGGTCGGAAATCTCTGGCAGCAATGTAACCCTCCCTCCTAGGTTTGGGTATGAAGGCCACTCTGTCATCGTTCCATGCCGATGGCACGTGTTTAAGGGCTATACTTGCCCTAAATAATTTCGTCATAGGAGGGACGACCTAATCCATGCCTTTTTGTAAAATCGCTGGATAAATGCCACCCGCCCCTGGTGATTTAAAGGGGCAAAAGAACCGTACGGCCCATTCCACCTCTTTGTAATCAGCGACTTTAGCGGTGAAACTCCAGTCGACCCTTTCCACCCCCTGGCCCTGGTCTTCCTTCTCTTGGTCGGTTCGGATTCGCTGAAAACCCGGGAAGTGAACTTCCATCAGGTGATTCAGCGTTGCTTCTTCATCTTCGGCAAACTCACCATTATCGATGTTTTTCGATTCCCCGCGGAAGCCCCTCCAATCTTCCTGCTTATACTTCCTTATATTTTTATTGTATTTGCACTGGGCCATCTTATAGATGTTCCAGTCCGAAGGCAATTCAGTTCTATTTGCCCTATTGCACAACATTCTTGTTTTTCTACGGAGTCTCTCCAGGTGGGTGTTCCACCATTCTGCTCCCTTCCTAGACTTGATTGTGCTTGTAAGGCAATTGTTCTCATATGATGTTGTAAGAGCCCTTCGGAGAAAATCCGCGGCGTGCTCCAACTCATAAATGGTACCGTAGCTTGTGGGAAATTCCGCAAGCCTCCCTTCGAGTTCCTCTTTATATGAGTCCCAAAGTGTATTTCTGGGGTTTCTGATATTAGAAACCACCGGTTTTCGTAGGGTTAATCGGAACACGATGTGTTTGTGGTCCGAAAGAGACTCCTCATTGGAGACTCTCCAATTCACTACCCTGGTCCTCAGTGCACCTCAACATAGAGTCAAATCAAGAACCTCACTCCTGTTTTTAGTCTGAAATGTGGGAGTATCACCCCGATTCAGAATCTCCAACTCTGTGCCTGCTACTTATTCAATTAAATCTCTCCCTCTGTCATTGATGTTTGTGCTTCCCCACCGTATGGTGAGAGTTCAAAAAACACCCTAACAGCAGAGGAATCTTGTTCTCTTGACAATACCGAATTAGATCCTCAATCTCTCTGGGAGGCGGGGGTCCCTCAGCATCGCCAGGAAAGTAAGTCGAGGCAATAAATACCTCTAGCCTTTCTCCGCTACTGCCCCTGAGTCTCACCTTAATAACGGTGAGATCTCCGGAGTAGAATTTAGGCACCAAGATCGCATCCATACCCTTGACTGCTATGCATGCCCTTGGCGTTTTTTCGCGTGGCCCCTTACATATGGAGCCACATTCTGACAGGCTACAAATCCTTTCCCTGTATAACCAGGGTTCTTGGATTAGGGCGATCCCTGTCTGCACCACAGACATGCGTCTGGCTAGAACCGCTGAGGCGCCTTTGCTGTGGTGCAAATTAATCTGCGTAATGGAGATTCCCATGTCAGCCATTAAGAGGCTACTTCGGGGCATTTCCGGACGCTTCTGGGACCCCTGCGGATCCCAGTTGGCTCTAACGAAGGGCTCCACCATCTTCACTATTTCGCACCGCCTCTGGTGGATTGCCCCCTACGTGGCCTCCCACTTTTGGCGTTGGTTTGGGAGAGGGACCCGAAGCGGCTCCCTCATCGTTTGTGTTTTGTTTTTAGAATTATCGGGTAACATTTCTGTCCCACGACAAGCCAGGGAAATAACAAACACTCGACAACATGCGAAGAAGCATGCGAAGTATTTACCAACGTTTCGGTGCTCACACAGCACCCTTATCAAGGCAAGAAAAGGAAAACAGGTGGGAACAACGACCAATCGACGACGCTATCGCTTCGATACCTGAGATCTGAATGTGGATCAGTAGGCCGATCCGTCACAACACAAATTTTTGTATTTTTGTTTGTATTCTTCTAAAAATCATTATCGATTATTCAGAAATTAATACAAAAACAAGATAAAAAAAGAAGTGATCTAAAAATAAAAATACGTAAGTGAAAAAACTATTTTCAGACAAATTCAGCACAAAATGATTGCAATAGTACTCATTGGTACATAAGAAAAATTATGCACATATTTTGTATATGGCATCTTCCTCAGAATACCTTTGGTTATAGGCAACGAGGGTATCACAACTTATTCGTTTTCCTATACTTTCCCCTTGCCCTCCTTTCTTTGCTCTCCCCTTTCGGTGTACTGAAAACTTCCTGATCTGAATCCCTGTTTTCCTTGCTAGTATTCGCTCCGCTAGCCATGAATTCAATTCAAACGATCCCGCCTTCTATCGTTCTCTGTCTCCATCCATCTATATCCCCTTATAACCCTTTTAAACCCTAAACCCTTTTTTTCTCCACGTAACAAGTTTGTTTAACAAAACACCCAGTTCGTGCTTTTTCTCACTGAGTTTTTTCTAGACAATACTTAGCAATAATAACAAAATTCATTTTGCTTTGCTTCTTAGATGAGCGATAGAGAAAACCATACATTTTGTAAGAAATCATTTTTGATCGCATATACAGGGCAGGGGGCGGGTCTACATACTATGGGATTCGACCTGGTGTCCCAAAGTCCCCGTAAGGCACCTCCTTCGAGACCCCTACCTGTCCACCTCTGCTGAGGGGGGCCGGCCGGGATGTGAAAGGATTTGTTAACCCTGGTACCATTTAGCTCCCAACACGGCGATCACATCTTAGCTTGGGAGCATGAGAACTCACGCTCTCGATATTCCAGTGGGCTTTACCATTATCCCCTGGAAGGACCGCTCCTTAGTTTGAGTCTCACCGACCAGAGTCCGTGCGTTCCCCAGAGTTCCCCACCTCGCGATATATCCCCTCAGGTTCACCTATTCCAGATCTGTGGTCAATGAGCCCCTTAAGCCCTCCCACCAGCTACAAGGTCCCGCGATCCCTAGGGAGGGGAAAGCATTACTAGTAATACTAGTAATGCTAGTGATGTTTTTATAAAATTTCAATACAGGAAGCATTCCTATAGGTAAATTATTGAAGTTACTCGATTTTTAGAAACCAGGGGGCTTACACGTATCAAATTTACACTTTGACGGAGAATAATCCTGAAAGTGGAGTGTCGCTAAAACTATTGATTTTTATGAGATATCTCATGTTCAAAAATAAACTTTAAGCCTTTCAAACACAATACAACTTCTGCGATTTGCGAAATGTTTGTATTTTTTGGCTTGTTCAATAAAGTACCTAATTTGTTTAATTGTAATTTTAATATTGTTGCCGCTCGTGCAACCTTTTGAAAATTTAATATTTTTTAGATTTCGACTTTTCCAAAAAATGTTCACCCAAAAACGCAACATTCCTCTCCTACATCCTTCCCGTACATGCTCCCATGTTTCCACTTCCCATTCACATATTCTGCACTTCCTGTTATCTTTCTTTTCCCAATACATACTTGCCCTTAACTCGTTCCCCAATATAAATCTTGCTATTCTTGTCCATCTTTTCTCTCCCCATCCCTTTTCTAAATACCTTGGTACTCCTTCCTTTTTTATCATCTTATACCATATATTATATATTGATTCCTCAGTCATCCCCCATCTTTCTATTAATTGTCTTTCTCTCTCCCTTTTTCACACTTCTTCATAGTTGACTCCAGTCCCGTCTTCTATATCTCTAGCCTTGAAGAACTCCCTCCTTTCTTCCTCCCATCTCGTTAATTAAATCGCTCTCCCTCTCCTTTCTTCTACCTCCATCAAACACCTTCTCGCTAACTCCCCTCCCTTTCCCTCCCTCAGCTTCGTCTCAAAATTCCATGCCCTCTTTCCTGCTCTAGTACTTAATTTATCCCTTTGCGCTTCTTCTCTCACCATATATCCCGGTGTCCTCCAGTCTACCCCTAGCGTCCACCTTATATACCTTTCTTGTAAACTTTCCGTCTCTTTCCTTTTTTTCCATCCCCATATCTCTGCTCCATAACCTAATACCGGCCATACCAGCGTATCAAATAACCACATTCTCCTTCTCCAATTTTTGTTTAATCTTCTTTTTTCTATTCCCCATATCTGTTTCATTACCCCTGCTGCTTTTTTCATCCTTTCTCTTATATGAGTTCTATAATCTCCATTTGCTTGCAAGGTATATCCCAAATACTTAAAATCTTTTACTTATTCTAATTTTTATCCCTTCCATCTTCCCGTCCATTCTTTTTTTCTTCCCCTCCTTTTCTAAACCTCATTATCTTTGTCTTTTCTACATTTAAATTCAACTTTTTTCCATCTAAGTATTTCTCTAATCCGGTAATTAAGCCCGCCATCCCTTCTTCATTCTCTGCCATCAACACTATATCGTCTGCGTATGCCAGTGTGTATGTTACAGGCAAAGTCCGATGTGCCGGCACACCGCAGTCTGCCTAGTCCCTCCGCGAATTGACTGAGCGGTGTCAGGCAAAGTCCGAAGTAGCACTTTCACTTCGGACTCTGCCTAGTCAAATCGCGAAGTGCCCGTCAGGCTCAGGCAAAGTCCGGAATAAAAATAAAACCTTACTTTTCCCGCTGCACAGTGGGCTGGCTCGGGAATTTACATTTCAAAATAGTCTACAGGTCGCAATTGTACATTTTTAAGAAAGCTTATGGAGTAGGGTGGGCCGAATTTTTTTTTTTTTCTTGAAAGGCCTCAGGTCCAAAAAGTTTCTACTGGGTCCCAGTAACTCGCAGGCCAAATTACAGATTAAAAAAAAATATTTAACGGGAGCGCATCGGCAATGAAGCCTAAAATGTGACAAAATGTTAATTTTCACTTTTTCTATTAAAATATTTTTAATATTTGATAGCTGTAATCATTCAAATTAGTAGAATACTTCCTACTGAAGTCATTGTTCACACATACTATACAGCATTAACAAGAAAAGTGCAATATTTATCCCGAAAATGAGAGCGGAAGATAGTGCAAAGTGCATTTTGTCACTTTAAGCTCATGTTTTCCCTAAAAACAATGTATTTCTTTTGGCTAGAATTATTTCCGGTTGAATGGGTAAGAATTTTTAATGTTGTGACCGTTATATTTGACTTCGTAGTTGGTAATTTTATGTTAATATATCCGAATTCATAATTTAAAGTTTTCCAATCTATTTTGTTATCGCTTATTGAAAATGGCCTCAACCGAGCTTAGCTTCAGGAAATTCGTTACGCATCCGATCATCAGACAAGTTACGACTTTGATACAGGATTATATAGGACGAAAATAATATTTTAATCTAGGAATATGTGAAAAAAGCTATTAATAAGATTTTTCAAGAAAAACATGAACTTGAAGTGACAAAATGCAGTACGTGCAAATGCATTTTGCACCATCTCCCGCTCTCATTTTCGGGATAAATATCGCCCTTCTCTTGTTAATGCTGTTCTGTATGTGTAGAAAATGACTTTAGTAGAGAACATTTTACTGATTTAAATGATTAGACCTGTCAAATATAAAAAAGATTTTTATAGAAAAAGTGAAAATTAACATTTTTCACATTTTAGGCTTTATCGTCGATGCGCTCCCGTTAAATCTTTTTTTAAAAATCTGTAATTTGGCCTGTGAGTTACTGGGATCCAGTAGAAACTTTTTGGACCTGAGGCCTTTCAGAAAAAAAAAAAAAAATTCGTCCCACCCTATTATGGAGTATATTTATCAATTTTTGTTTCAGTCTAATTATTTATTCAACGCAAGTTTTTTTCTCTGAAGGAAATGAAAAATAATCTCGCTATGTATCATATTTAACGTAGATGTACTTGGAAAACATAAATAATTTATTTTTAATATTTTTATTGTTCTATAGTATAAGTAATTTCCAAATTTAACCCTTTTCAGGAAGAGCCGACTATTTAAAGCGTATTTAGAGAGTATATATTCCATACAAGTCACCAGTCTATTATTTGTAATAATTCGATTATCAATAACAATAATAACAACAATAATATAATAATCCAACATTAATACAATAATAATTAATAATATAATTGAATTAATAATAAATTATTATAAATTAATTATTATTTTATTATTAATTGTTTTCTTATTAATATTATTATCAATATTATTATTGATGAATTAATATAATAATTAATCAAAAAAAAAAGATCCGAAACTAACCAAAAATACATTCGACATATTTGTTCTGTAACCATCTTAAGTCTGAGACATTAATTGTCAACAATAATAATAACAATAATAGTGGCGTAGGGATGTGGCGACCCCATCGCCCGAGAGCTCCTGCTCTTGCAGTCAGCCGCGTTGCTTTGGGCTAACTCCACAATGCAACGAATTATGCGGTTACGACACAAGTATTGCGCAGTGCCACCCACAATAGGCCTCTCTCGGATGGAGGCCATAGTTCAGTTGGGAGTGGCAATAGGAACGAACCGAGGCGACGACCAGGCAATGACCCCGGACAAACGCGAGAACATCGATTTAAATGGTCGGACCAACTCAGGAGGGACCTTCTTACCTGTTGGCAAAGAAGCTCACCGGCGCGGAGAGGATTCATGAAGAGGTTGCATGACCGTTGGGGCAATATGCACCCGGAATATGCATTGGTAGCTCTAAAAAAGTATCCAGAGGTGAAACCTTCATCTCCAACTGTCTTGTCTGCCGCGTAAGGTCATCCGCGGCTATAGACCTGACTCCAGGGAACAGTGTTGCCCGATGTTCTAACGCGTAAATTTCCCGCTCTTGCTTACCTTCTAGGACAGAAGGAGCAGAAGCGGATGACGTACACGTTCCAGTAGCTTTGGGATTGGTTTCTGTAAGGAATCATGATCGAAGCTTCCGGAGCCTACAACTTCTAATGTATAAGGTCAACCACCTTTTATACATGGACGACCTTAAACTCTTTGCTTCCTCAAAAAAGGACCTTAACATCCTTGTAGATGCGGTAAATAGGTATTCTAAAGCGATTGGCATGAGCTTCGGACTTGACAAGTGTGCCTGCGTCCACCTACACCAAGGAAGACTAGAAACTACATCATCCAGTGACGATCAGGATGTTCAACTCATAGGCGGAAATACCATTCAACATCTTGATATTGGAGAAACATATACATATCTTGGAATACTGCAAGCGGAAACCTAAAATGTGCATAACTTGAAAACGGCCCTTGGAAAAAGGTATCGCTAAATTCTCAGAAAAATTTGGGCTTCCGAATTATCTGGAAAGAATAAGATCCAGGCGACCAATATGCTGGCCGTTCCTATACTGCTCTACACGTTTGGTGCAGTAAAATGGAACGTCGATGAGTTAAAACAACTTGATCGAAGCACACGCAAGATGATGACAATACAACGAAGTCTTCATCCTAGATCTTCCGTACCTCGAATATATCTCCCTCGCGATGAAGGGGGTAGAGGATTGCTAAGCTTAGAGTGTCTTCATCGAAGAATGGTTCTGGCTACAGCCTGCTCAGTTCTAAAAAGCACGGATTCCCTTATGCGACTCGTACATCAACATGAAGTCGCCAATGCTGCGGTGTTTCTATACCATGCAGCAGATAGGGCCGCAGAGGAGCTTGATCTCCCATTTGATTCCAGCGACATTACACATGGCCTAGCATCACTAACACCTCTGGTGCTCAAAAATCGTATACAGGAAGCAGAACATACGCTCCTACTAAGCGAACATGCTGAGAAACCCCTTCATGGTAAGTTCTACAGCATCATACGTAGAGAAGAGCTCTCGATGGGTCTGTCCAACATGTTTCTTAAGTCTGCTGGATTGAGATCGGAGACCGAGGGATTTATTTTTGCCTGTCAAGACGGCGTCATAGACATCTTAGTTTACCGCGATCGCATAATGAATGTACCTGTACAAGATACCAACTGCCGAGTGTGCAAGCAAGAGCCAGAAACACTTGGACATGTTCTCAGTGGATGCTCTAAATATGCACGCTACGCGTACATAGAGAGACACAATGCAGCTCTAAAAGTGATATATTACCATCTCAGGCATTTCTATGGTGTTGATCTATTGCCCGTCTTGCCATACGCCCAGGGGGAACTCGAGTCAGTTGTGGAGAATGATCAGTGTAAGATCTACTGGAATTTCTCATTCTCCACCACTCAACGTATCAGTGCTACGAAGCCTGACATTGTCCTCCAAGATCTGAAGAACAAGATCATTTACGTGATTGAATTCTCGGCACCAGCCGATGGTAATATCACGGCAAAGGAGGGAGGAAAACGGGCGAAATATCAAGCACTTCTTTTCGAGCTGAGTAGGCTGTACCAAGGCTACAAAGTCCATCTTATAATTCTCATAATCGGCTGCATTGGAGGTATGAAAGCTTCATTTATGAACCAACTCAACAAGATTCCGGCTTGCCAGCGTCAGGCTCATTTCATCGCGAACCGGATGCCAAAGGCTGTTCTCCTGGGATCACTCCATCTGGTCCGTCAACACTGTTCCTCTTAAATTCTACAAAGATTGGTAGCTCTAAAAAAGTATCCAGAGGTGAAACCTTCATCTCCAACTGTCTTGTTTGCCGCGTAAGGTCATCCGCGGCTAGAGACCTGACTCTAAGGAACAGTGTTGCCCGATGTTATCACGCGTAAATTTCCCGCTCTTGCTTACCTTCTAGGACAGAAGGAGCAGAAGCGGATGACGTACACGTTCCAGTGGCTTTGGGATTGGTTTCTTTAAGGAATCATGATCGAAGCTTCCGGAGCCTACAACTTCTCTAATATCAATAATTGGCAAATAAAAAATCTGTCTTTGATTGAATATCTGGTTTTTAAATGGTTTACAACCACAATTATTTTAATTATTGAGAGCTTTCAAAAACCGAATATCAGTATTAAAAACTAATTCTCAGCAATTACACTTCAAAACGTGTAAAATGCTTTCTATCATAAAAGATAAACTATATTTTTTTAAACTTTTCAGTAAGTAGAGCCAGTAATAGGTGTTTCGTTTATAAAATTTGTTATTAACATTTAAAATGTTCAATTTGGCTATTTCACTCAAAGTCAGAATTCTTATTTTTCACTAAACCTTAGTATTATTGTTTAAAAAGTAATTGAAGGTTTATATAATCAAACATTTCAATTGTTGATAACAAGTTTGTTTAACAAAACACCCATTTCGTGATTTTCTCACTGAGTTTTTTTCTAGACAATACTTAGCAAAAGTATATATGAAAATAAAGAGTAAAAATTTATATATTCAGTGAATTAGAGAATACAAAATTTTATGGAAGAATGTCAGACTTGAAATTTAAATAAATATCTGTAAAGGTGGGGTAATTTAGTTCAGTAGAAGACTATTTGTAGGAGTTAAATAAACAATTCATTTTATTTATCGCAACGAGTATTAATTGATTAATAATAATATTAATAATAATAAAATAAATAATAAAATAAAATAATTAATTTACAATAATTGATTATAAATTTAATTAAATTATTAATTATTATTCTATTAATGTTGTATTATTATTGTATTATTATTTCATTTTTGTAATTATTGTTATTAATAATCTAATTATTACAAATAATAGACTGGTGACTTGTATGGAATATATAGTCTGTACATTTGCATTAAATAATCGGCTTTTCCTGAAAAGGCTTGAATTCGGAAATTATTTATACTAAAGAACAAAAAAAATATTAAAAATGAATTATTTATGTTCTCTAAGTACATCTACGTCAAATATGATACATATCGAGATTATTTTTTATTTTCTTTAGAGAAAAAAACTTGCGTTCAATAAATAATTGTACTGAAACAAAAATTAATAAATTTGCGGCATAAGCTTTCTTCAAAATTTACTGCTGATCATTTCTAAAAAAAAAGTTTAAATCCGTTCACAATAGCGACCTGTAGACCATTTTGAATTGTAAATTCGCGAGCCAGCCCACTGTGTATCGGGAAAAGTAACCCCCAAAGGTTTTATTTTTACTCCGGATTTTGCCTGAGCCTGTCGGACACTCCACAATTTGACTAGGCAGAGGTCGAAGTGAAAGTGCTACTTCGGACTTTGCCTGACACCGCTCAGTCAATTCGCGGACGGATTAGGCAGACTGCGGTGTACCGGCACATCGGACTTTGCCCGTAACATATATATCTTTTCGTTCCCTATACTAACTCCTCCCCATCCTTTTCTCTTCATTTCTTCTTCCAAGTCAGATGTTAATATATTAAATAAAAGCGGGCTCCTACTTTTACCTTACTTTTAGTCTCTCTAAAAATTTCCGATACCCTCTTTATTAATCTCTCTCTTATCTCCCTTTTCACCATAACTTTTTCTATCTCGCCTCGGTCTAATGAGTCAAACGCCGCCTTCAAGTCCACGAACAATGCTATCATTGCCCTTTTCTCCCTTTTAATCCTCTTATTTACTACCTAGTTCAGAACATATATATTGTCCATCACCCCCATCTCTTTTCTAAACCCTGTCTGATTCGGTGGCTCTATCTTTTTCACCACAACTTCTTTTTTTAACCTTTCCGATAAAACAGTCACATATACTTTATACAGTGTTGGCACTAGTGTCACTCCTCTATAATCTTTAACCTCCTTTCTTGTGCCTTTCTTCATTATTGGTATCACTACTCCTTCTTTCCATAACTCTGGCTACCCCTCTCCTCTCCATACTCTATTGCACATTATCCATGCTCATTCCTCTAATTCTGTCTCCCCATATTTCCATACTTCATTTGGAATCTCATCTATACCAGGTGCCTTTCCATCTTTCATCATCCTTAATACCTTGACTATTTCCTCTCTTGTAATGTCCTCCTCCTCATCTGTTTCCCTACCATCTCTTCCTCCTTTCCTAACTTTCCTCTCTACCCCTCCTAGTAATTCCATAAAATATTTTTCCATGCTATCATCTCAATATCCTGGTTTGCTCTTTTCCTTCTTCTTCTCTCTTTATTTACCACCTTCCAAACCTCTCTTCCGTCCTAGCCTTCTCCGCTTCTACTTCAAACCTTTTATTTTCCTCCTCTTTTTTTTTGATCACACAACTCAGTATACTCCTTCTTTTTTCTCCGATATTCTTCTCCACTACTTGTTCCTTTTCTCCATTTTCTTAATACCCTTCTCACTTCCTTCTTCTTCTGTTTACAATCCTCATCCCATCCACTTCTATCCCCTCCATCACTAACTTCTTTTTTGCTTTTGCACTCTAATGCTCCTTTTATTTCTCCTACCATTATTTCCATTTCCTCGTTTAAATTTCCTTCCCCCATTTTGATATTCCTAACTTTTTCTTTAAACTGTTCTTCACCTTCCATTGATCAATCCCCTCTTCCTGCTCTTTTCACTGCTGATTCCTTTTTAGACTTTTTGTTATTACTCATTTCTCCCTCTACCATCACTATTGTGGGAAAGTGATCCGAATCTATGTAGTGGCCCACCTCTAGTCTCTTAACCTTCTCTCTTACTTCGTCGTCCACTACCACATAATCAATTACCGTTCCCCTCTCTCCTCCTGAACGTGTAAATTCACCTTCCTCATCCCCCTCTATACATCCGTTTAGGATAAACCATCCCATCTCCCCTAGGCTCTTCAACAACTTCTTTCCCTCCCCATTCAGTATCTTGCCTTTGGATTTTCTTCCTAGCTCTCCATCCCATTCCCTTCCTCCTCTATCCCCTGTTCTCGCATTAAAGTCACCTCCTATTATTAGCCTACTCTCATGCTTATTTTATTTAATCAGTTCTCTCATCTCCTCTGATTTTTCCTGCATATCGCCGTTCACATAAACCCCCACTATCTTCCACTCTCTCTTCCCATATTTATCTCTTCTACTATTAATCCTTCTTTATGTTCTTTCAACTCTTTTTTATCATTCTCTGTTATACATTCGTCCCTTACTCCTATCACCATTCCTCCCATTGCTCTGCACTTTTTATTCTACCTCTTTGCATTTTGAACCTGCCATTTGTAACCTCTTGGTAATCTTCCCCTTACTCTTTCCCATCCCTTTTCATCTAGCCACGTCTCCATCATTACTATTACATCCCATTGTGTCAAATTTCTCATAAACTCCCTATCCTTGTTTTCTAAGCCTGCTATATTCCAATAGCATATCCTCCAATCTTCCCTACTTTCCTTTCTTGTTTCTTTTTGTTTCTCACTAATTCTTATTTCTTTACCTCCCGATCCTTTCTCTCCTAGTTTCCCGACACCTAATTTTTTACTATCTCTTTCCTGTCCTCGTCCCAATTCCAACATACACCTTCTATCTGCATTCTCCCATACTTGACACATGTTCTTCTTCCCTTTTTTCAATCCTCTTCGGCTATTTTCCTTAACTTATACTGCATGTTCCTTTCTATCCATGTAAAATCATCCTCCATTCCCTCCGAGCTTCCATATAAAACCCTCTTCTATGACATCACTTCCCTCTTATGTTCCCACGACCATTTCGCTGGACCCACCACCCACGCAAATTCAACTTTTTTTGGGCCCAATATTCAGTGCAGAATTTGTTCAAATTTGTTCAGCCAAAATTAGAATTTGTGCAACACTGGAAGTACCTGATAACTCAAAAAAACACTGGCGGGGCCAGCGAAACATTTCGCTGGCCCCGACATTATCCAAAATCAACTTTATATGAGCGTAATATTTTCGCCTTAATTTGTTCAAATTTGTGCAACCAAATCCAATCCCTAAAAACTACCCCCTATGCGGCAAACACTATGGCGGAGCCAGCGAAACGTTTTGATGGCCCAGACATTATCCAAAATCAACTTCATATAAGCGTATTCTTTTCGTCTTAATTTGTCCAAATTTGTGCAATCAAATACAACTCCTATGCGGCAAACACTATGGTGGGGCCAGCGGAACGTTTCGCAGGCCCCTACATTATCCGAAATCACATTCATATGAGCGTATTATTTTCGTCTTGATTTGTTCAAATTTGTGCAACCAAATCCAACCCCCAAAAACCCCCCCTATGCGGCAAACACTATGGCGGGACCAGCGAAACGTTTTGCTGGCCTCGACATTATCCAAAATCAACTTTATATGGGCGTATTATTTTCGTCTTGATTTGTACAAATTTGGGTAACCAAATAGAACCCCAGAAACTACCCCCTATGCGAGAAAACACTATGCCAGAGCCAGCAAAATATTTCGCCAGCCCCGGCACTGTCCAAAACCAACTTGAAATGAGCGTATTATTTTCGTCTTGATTTGTTCAAGTTCGTGCAGCCAACTTCAACCGCCAAAAACTACCCCCTATGCAGGAAACATCATGGCAGAGCCAGCAAAATATTCCACCAGCTGCGACACTGTCCGAAATCAACTTTATATGAGCGTATTATTTTTGTCTCAATTTTTGCAAATTTGTTCAACCAACTCCAACCCCTGAAAACTACCCCCTATGCGGCTGGTGCAATATTTTCCTGGATATGCCTTGATGTTTGCTGCATAGAGGGTAGTTTTTGGGGGCCGGAGTTAGTTGAAAAAATTTGCACGAATTAAGACGAAAATAATACGCTCATTTAAAGTTGATTTTGTACAGTGTCGCGGCTGGCGAAATATTTTGCTGACACTGGCATAGTGTGTGCAGCATAGGGGGTAGTTTTTAGAGGTTGGAGTTGGTTGAAAAAATCTGAACAAATTAGGACGAAAATAATACGCTCATATAAATATGATTTTAGATAATGTCGGGGCCATCGATACGTTTCGCTGGACCCGCCATATTTTTTCCCACATAGTCGGCTGTTATTATGGGTTGGAGTTGGTTCAACATATTTGCACAAATTAAGACGAAAATAATACGCTCATAAAAAGTTGACTTTGGACAGTGTCGGGGCTGGTGGAATATTTTGCTGGCTCTGCCATGATGTTTGCTGCATAGGGGTAGTTTTTGGGGATTGAAGTTGGTTGCATAAATATGAACAAATCGAGATGAGAATAATCCGCTCATATGAAGTTGATTTCGGACAAAATCGGGGGTTGCAGTTGGTGGCACAAATTTGAACGAATTAAGACGAGAATAATACGCACATTCAAAGTTGATTTTTGACAGTGTCACGGCTGGCGAAATATTTTGCTAGCTCTGGCATAGTTTCTGCTGCATAGGGGGTAGTTTATAGGGGTCGGAGTTGGTTGCACAAATTTGAATAAAGTAGGGCGAAAATAACACGGTCATATAAAGTTGATTTTGGATAATGTCTGGGCCAGTGAAATTTTTCGCTGGCTCTGGCATAGTGTTCGCTGCATAGGGGGAGTTTTTAAAAGGTTGGATTTGGTTGCACAAATTTGTACAAATTAAGACGAAAATAATACGCTCATATAAAGTTGATTTTGGATAATGTCGGGGCCAGCAAAACGTTTCTCTGGCCCCGCCATAGTGTTTGCCGCATGCGGGGTAGATTTTAGGGGTTGTATTTGATTTCAAAAATTTGAAAAAACAAGACAAAAATAATACGCTCATATAAGGTTGATTTTGGATAATGTCGGTGCCAGCAAAACGTTTCTCGGCCCCGCCATAGTGTTTGCTTCATAGGGGGGAGTTTTCAGGAGTGGGATTTGGTTGCACAGATTTCAGCAAATCAAGACAAAAATAACACGCTCATATAAAATTGATTTTGGATATTGTCGGTGCCAGCGAAACGTTTCGCTAGTCCCGCCATAGTGTTTGCCGCATGCGGGGTAGATTTTAGGGGTTGTATTTGATTTCAAAAATTTGAAAAAACAAGACAAAAATAATACGCTCATATAAGGTTGATTTTGGATAATGTCGGTGCCAGCAAAACGTTTCGCTGGACCCGCCATAGTGTTTGCCGCATGGGGGGGTAGTTTTCAGGGGTTGGATTTGGTTGCACAGATTTGAACGAATCAAGACGAAAATGATACGCTCATATAAAGTTGGTTTTGTATAATGTCGGGGCCAACAAAACGTTTCGCTGGCCCCGCCATAGTGTTTCACGCATAGGGGGTAGTTTTCAGGGGTTGGATTTGGCTGCACAGATTTGAACGGATCAAGGCGAAAATAATACGCTCATATAGAGTTGATTTTGGATAATTTCGGGGCCAGCAAAACGTTTCTCAGCCCCGCCATAGTGTTTGCCGCATAGGGGGGAGTTTCCAGGGGTGGGATTTGGTTGCACAGATTTCAACAAATCAAGACGAAAATAACACGCTCATATTATGTTGATTTTGGATAATGACGGGGCCAGCGAAACGTTTCGCTGGCCCCGCCATAGTGTTTGCCGCATAGGAAGTAGTTTTTAGGGGTTCGATTTGATTGCACAAATTTGTGCAAATTAAGAAGAAAATAATATACTCATATAAAGTTGATTTTGGCTAATCTCGAGGCCAGCAAAACGTTTTGCTGGCCCCAGGAAAGTGTTTGCCGCATAGAGGGTAGTTTTTAGGTGTTGGATTTGATTGCACAAATTTGGACAAATTGCGAAGAAAATAATAAGCTCATATAAAGTTGATTTTGGATAATGTCGGGGCCAGCAAAACGTTTCGCTGGCCCCGCCATAGTGTTTGCCGCATAGGGGGTAGTTTTCAGGGGCTGGATTTGTTTGCACAAATTAAAACAAATCTAGACGAAAATAACACGCTCCTGTAAAGTTGGTTTTGGATAACGTCGGGGCGATCGAAACGATTCGCTGGAACCGCCATAGTGTTTGGCGCATAGGGGGTAGTTATCAGGGGTTGGATTTGGTTCCACAGATTTGAACAAACCTAGGCGAAAATAATAAGTTCATATAAAGTTGATTTTGGATAATGTCGGGCCCAGCAAAACGTTTCGCTGTCCCCGCCATAGTGTTTGCCGCATGGGGGGTAGTTTTTAGGGGTTGTATTCAATTTTAAAAATTTGAACAAATTAAGACGAAAATAATATGCTCACATTAAGTTAATTTTGGATAATGTCGGGGCCAGCAAAATGTTTCGCTGGCCCCGCCAAGGGGTTTGCCGCATAGGGAATAGTTTTCAGGGGTTGGATTTGGTTGCACAGATTTGAACGAATCAAGACGAAAATAATCCGCTCATATAAAGCTGGTTTTTGATAATTTCGGGGCCAGAAAAACGTTTCTCGGGCCCCGCCATAGTGTTCGCCGCATAGGGGGGAGTTTTCAGGGGTGGAATTTGGTTGCACAGATTTCAGCAAATCAAGACAAAAATAACACGCTCACATAAAATTGATTTTGGATATTGTCGGGGGCAGCGAAACGTTTCGCTAGTCCCGCCATAGTGTTTGCCGCATAGGGGATAGTTTTTAGGGGTTGGATTTGGTTGCACAAATTTGAACAAATCTAAAAGAAAATAACACGCTCCTGTAAAGTTGATTGTGGATAATGTCGGGGCCAGCGAAACGTTTTGCTGTCCCCGTAATAGCGTTTGCCGCATAGATGGTAGTTTTCAGGGGTTGGATTTGGTTGCACACATTTGAAAAAATCTAGAAGAAAATAATACGCCCATATAAAGTTGATTTTGAATAATCTCGAGGCCAGCAAAACGTTTCGCTTGCCCCGCCATAGTATTTGCCGCATAGGGGGGAGTTTCCAGGGGTGGAATTAGGTTGCACAGATTTCAACGAATCAAGACGAAAATAACACGCTCATATAAAGTTGATTTTGGATAATGTCGGGGCCAGAAAAACATTTCGCTGGCCCCGCCATAGTGTTTCACGCATAGGGGGTAGTTTTCAGGGGTTGGATTTGGTTGCACAGATTTGAATGAATCAAAAGGGAAAATAATACGCTCATATAAAGTTGGTTTTGGATAATGTCGGGGCCAGAAAAACGTTTCTCGGGCCCCGCCATAGTGTTTGCTGCATGGGGGCGAGTTTTCAGGGGTGGGATTTGGTTGCACAGATTCCAACAAATCAAGAAGAAAATAACACGCTCATATAAAGTTGATTTTGG